>JANSVA010000009.1:29714772-29739654 GCA_025504915.1 Erythroxylum reticulatum | reverse complement strand
CCTAGCGCGGCGGGGAGTGGCTACGTCCAACCTGATGTTGTGAATTCTCAGATTTTGCCATTTGTCAAGTCCTCGCCTAAGTATGGAGGCGTCATGCTCTGGTCTCGCCAATATGACCAAGGATACAGTGCTGCTATTAAACCCAACGTGTAAGGGAATTGCTCTATAACCGTGTTAAGCAACAGAGTAAAATAACAATATGGATGCATTTAGCTTATGTATTTGAATAATGAAATATCAATCTTGTTACCACCTATTGTAGAAATTTTATATATTAAACGAAAGTGATTTTATTGTTCAAATAGCTTTCTACATAGTAAAATTGATATTTGAATGATAAAATGGTATTAATCAATGTTTAAAAAGCCGGATTAAAAGTTAAATCGGTAAGACAAGAGATTTAAGGTTTAAAAGGTTTAACCGGTAGTCATAAAATTGATTAAAGATTGAATAAAATTAAAGAATTTAAAATGTGTTCGAAAGGATTTGTCTTTATACATTGAAAATTTTGAAGTTTAATTAAAAAATTGTTCAAAAAAAATAATTACTTACTAATAATTTATAAGAACTTATTAATTTAAATTTTTGATTGATTAATTAATGATTTTATTTTTCTTATCTTTTAAGTCAAGTTATGATAATCAAATTCTTGTTGAAGTTATTTATAAAAGATTGAATTAGCTTTATTCCCAGATAGCCACGGCCACACCATAGCCTCCACACATCTTCTGATCAAACAAATCGGCCTTATTCCTTTATACAGTAATAGAAATAATTAAGATAGAACAAAATCACACAGATCAAATTAAACAGGATCATTTTCATATGCATACAAAAACAAAATCTCATACTTGAATTGTTGTTATAGTTCCACCAGTTAAAAACAACTTTTCTGCAGATTTTCTAATACAGAGGTTTTGTGTTCAAAGATAACAATTATCTTTTTGTTCTTTGGTTTTAAATTCAAAAAACCTTAACTACCTTTGGTAGTTATCTAAAGTATAATCACCATGATGCCCCTCATAGGTGTATGTGATTCATTATCTCCCACTCACACATGATGAGTTTTAATCTAATTAAAAAAAACTCTACAGTGCTTATACTTGTTCAATAACTAATGTGACCAGCATACGACGAGAGTACATTGTCATATATCTATTAGGAGTATATGACATCTCGATTAATATGTGTTCTTGAGTAAATATTGTATGCTATATCATAGGTCATATATCGCATTTGCACTTTTCTTTGATCTCATTTAGTTTTTTGTGTCATAACTGTATTCAAGTTCTCTACTAAAGAGATGATGGTCATCTATGAATACTATTCATGTGAGTCATTGATCTAAAAAATAAATGACCTTCCTCTTTTCTCAATTCTCTTTTGAATTAAATTTAATTTGCTTTCTTAGAATTATTCCATAAGATCGCATCTTGCATGATCTTTTAGCAATAACATAAAGTAGCAAACCTTAAATTCAATTCTAAAAAATGAAACAAGAGTCATAAGGGTATATGATGGAGTTATTCTCAACCTCAAGGGTCTCAAACAACATAAGATGAGATATGGCGGCTTACATTAATCCCTTTTTGTAGTCAATTGTGCACACATAGTATGAGTCATGTGTTACGGTATTTACCCACTTCATTTAACTTGAACATCTTTCATTCAAGAAATACCATACAGATGATAGTTCAAACATACTCAATGTTTAACTTGAGTTTACTTATCTACTCAGAACCTGTTCAGAACTCACATCTGGCAACGTAAGACAAATATAGTGATTAACAAATCACGTTGAACTAATTTTCTTGCGGTATTTATGGTTTAAGTTTCTCACTCTGAATTATCACCTAGATAATAAACTTTAAACATGCCTCATCTCTAGCAAGCATAAAGAGGTGATTTCCTATGTGCGAGGACCAATCTATAATCTATCTCATATACTTGTCATTAATCCCAAAATATATTTATGCAAAAACATATATATTCATGAATCAAATGATACATAATGTATAATCTTTACATACATTATATCCAAAATATGACATTATAATAAGTGAACATACATAGAAAAATGTTTATCAGCACATTTCAACATCTACATAATCCTAGTGACTTTATATGCCCAATGTATACATCTATGGAAATTGGCTTTGTCATTAGGTCTGCTATCATATCTCGTGTAGATATATATCTCATGTTCACTTCTCCTCATGCAACATAGATATCAACTATATTATACTTGATATCTATGTTCTTTGTCTTACAATAAGATTTGGGGTCCTTAGTATAAGCGATTGCAGCTTTACTATCACAGTTGATGGTCACTTGATTAATTTTGCTTTTAATGACTCCCAATTGCACTAACAATCGATGAAGCCACACAGCCTCTTGTAATGCAGTTGAGAATGCTATAAATTCAGCTTCCATTATGGATAATGCAACGCAAGATTGATTCTGAATTTTCCATGATATTGCTCCATAGTTTAGTAAAAATACATATCCTAAGGTAGATTTTCTTTCATCTAAATCTCCTCCCCAGTCTGCATCTGTATACCCTTATATATGTAGATCATTGCCTTGATAACATAATGCATAGTCTACAGTTCCCTTTAGATACCTCAATATTCTTTTTACTTCTTTCCAATATGCTTGGCCTGGATTTGATTGATATCTGTTCACCATCCCAACAGTGTAACAAACATCTAGTCTTGTGCACATCATTGCATACATAAGACTTCCAACTACACTAGAGTAGAGAACGATCTTCATTTGTTCCTGTTCTTGTGGCGTTGACGGGCAATTTCTCTTACTAAGGCCTTCATTTTTAACAATAAGATTATCAATTAGTTTAGAATCTTGCATACAAAATCGTTCAAGAATTCTTTGAATGTACATCGCTTATGAAAGCGATAACAAACTCTTAGAACGATCTCTTAAAATCTTAACTCCAAGAATGTATGTCGCTTCACCCATTTCTTTCATTTCAAATTCAGATGATAACCAAATTTTGATTTGTGTAAGAAACAAACAGTCATTACAAGCAATAAATATATTATCCACGTATAAAGATAAAATCGCAAATTTATCTTTGGATTTCTTAACATACACACAATGATCTTCATGAATCATTTGAAAATCATACAAAATGATTATGTTATGAAAATGAATGTTCCATTGTCTTGAAGACTGCCTCACGCCATAAATTGATTTTAATAACCGACATACCTTATTTTCTTGACCTACCTTGATGAAACCTTCAGGTTGTTTCATATAGATTTCTTCATATAATTCTCCATTAAGAAAAACAATTTTTACATCCATTTGATGTAATTCAAGATCCATACTAGCTACTATAGCCAGAATAAGATGGATTGAAACAAACTTGACAATAGGTGAAAAAGTTTCCTCGTAATCAATTACCTCCTATTGTGTGTATCTTTTTGCTACAATGTGTGCCTTATATCTTTCAATACTGACATTAGCTTTTCACTTTATTTTGAGAACCCACTTGTTCCCAATTATTTTACACCCTTCAGGGAAGTCAACCAAATCCCATACTTAATTGGAGCTTAAAGAAGTCATTTCTTCTTTCATACGCTTTCATCCATTCTTCTTTAGCAAGGCCACTAAAAACCTCATTTACATTCCTTGGCTCTTCTTCCCTTTGCGGAACAATCATATTAATTTCTCTTTCAATCTCAAAACGACATCGGGGAATTATTCCTCGATTACTTTGTCTCAAACGAGGTTCATCATAGACAACTTCATAATTAATCTAATTGCTCCTACTCGGATTAGTCATCATAGAGAACCTTTCTGTGGAATTGCTCCCACTTGGTTGAAGTTCCTCATCTTGATTCTTTATAACAGAATCATTCTGATCAAGCAACTCATATAACAATAGGTCTTTACCTATTTTGCCTTGCTTGGGAAAATCATTCTCTAATAATGTTACATCTTGTGATTCAAATTCAGTTATACCTCCATTACCTTATTCACCAATGAATACGTATCCTTTTGAGTATTCTGAGTATCTAATAAAAATATTTTTCTCCCTCTGGGGCCTAATTTTTCATGTTTGTGAGAGAGATCATGAACATAAGATGCACACCCACAAAGTCTGAGACTTGACACATTAGTTCTCCTAGTAGTCCACAACTCATATAGTATGTTAGTAACTGATTTTGTGGGCACATGATTAAGTACATAGGTGGTTGCTAACAATGCATCACCCCAAAAAGTGATTAGTAAATTTTCTTGAGTCATCATGGACCTAATCATTTCTAATAGCGTCCTATTTCGTCTTTCAGTGATGCCACTTTGTTGTGAGTTCTAGGAATTCTTAATTGCCTTTTATTCCTTTCTCATCACAGTAAGCCTTGAACTTTTTAAATAAGTATTCTTGTCTACGATCAGTTCGTAATGCTTTTATTTTCTTTTCTAATTGATTCTCAACCAAATTCATATATTTTATGAAACAATCGAATGCTTCCGATTTATGAGAAGTCAAATAAACATGACCATACCGAGTATAGTCATCTATAAAGGTGATGAATCTATAAAGGTAATGCCCCACGTCTAGCTCTTACATTCATTAAACCACAGATGTCAAAATGAATTAATTGCCATGGATATAAAGCTCGTGTTTCCTTTCCAAATAGATTTCTTACCATTTTACCCACTAAATAATGCTCACATGTAGGTAGATCTACTTAACTTAGATTACCTAAAAGCCCTTCTTTAGCTAATCGACTCATTCGATTTTGACCAATATGACATAGTCTAGCATGCCACAAAGTTGCAACATTATTGGAATTACTATATGTAAATAATGAATAACTAATATTATTATTTTCCTTTAACACATCCAATACAATAAAACCATCACATAAAAAACCATGATTATAATTAATCGATCCAAGATACAAATCCATTCCACCGCTGTAGAAATTTATATTGAAACTAAGCCTAACCAACATCAACACAGATAAAGGATTCCTATGAATCTGTGGAGCAAATAATACTTCATATAGGATGAGGGGTCATCCTCCATGCATGCCTAATTTACATGTGTCAATTCCTTGTACAACAACTCTGGAATTGTCACCTACATAAAGCCACTGACTACCACGTGGGAGTTTACGAAACTCAACGAAGGCATCTCTGTCCTTCGCTACATGGTTGGTTGCTCCTGAGTCTACAATCCACAAAGGATGTGATTCAGATATAAAAACATAACAAGAAACATTCCCAGAACAAATCTTTGTACTATAAAGATTTACTTTATTGGGCTCGGTACAATCTAGAGCAAACTGGCCCTTATTACCACAATTATAACACTTCACATGTTTCATATTCTTCTTCTTGAAGGGACGTTTTCCCTTTCCACGTTGGTTCCATTTTGTTTTCTTGGATTCCTAAAGAGAGTGGTTGAATCTCTTATTATTCTTCCACTTAGGTCCACCATGATGCTTGCATTTCTTATTCATAGCTCCATGTGATCTAGAACTAACTACATATGCCTCAAAAGACATCTTTGAGGCTTCAAGCACTTTTCCTCTAAGATGCCTCGTAGCATCCTCCATTGTTTTGATGTTTTCATTATGAGTTAGGTACATCTTCATATGCTCCTAACTCTGAGGCAGTGAACAAATCACAGCTTATACTTGTTGTTCATCAGAAAGCTCATAACCAACATCGCATATCTTACTTACCATGTTGGACATTTGCCTTAGATGCTTTTGCATTATATCATCTGGGCGCTTCTTATTAGTGTCAAACTTAATTGTAAGTGACCTCACTTTGGTCACCGAAGCACCTCCAAAATGAGCAACCAATAATGACCACATGTCCTTTCTAGTTTCGAATTTATGGGACTCTCGTATAATATCATTATCTAGGCTACTCGACAATGTGATACAAGCTAAAGAGTTCTTCTTTTTCCATAATTCATAAGCATCACAGTCCCTTTTATGCTGGGTCATATTGCCTTCTTCAGGAACTTCCATGATTAGGTTTAATGGTTCAAGAGCCTCTTGCTCCTCCAGCACATATTGGATTTTCATATTCCAAATTTCATAATTGTCACCATTGAATTTCTCAGCCCTATTAAGTTCAGCAACAATATTCTTTGAAGCAGTAGACATTTTTCTTTTTGTTTGAAACATTAAGGTTTTACAATAAGAAAGAAATATATATGCACTTTAATGTCATATTAATCGTTCATAGAGTAAATAATTTGATCACAATTGCTTATGAAATCAAAAGTCCACTAATGTGTTCAATCGTCATTCATACAATAATCAAATCTTACTTACTTTACTCTAGACGAATTCCTATATGATATACATGTAAACATATTACACACAAAAAAACAAGACTTTGTTCTTATTAAAAAACATATTGTATTAAATGTGTTACAACCTACAAACAGTCTATAAGTAATGAAGCTTACGTAGGAATGAGTTCACAAGTTCACGTGACACAGTTCACGGAGCTCGATGTACAATAGCTATTACTATTTCCATTGGAATACCTATAGGATACAAAGTCCTAATCAACTCCCTTCTACGCGTCTCTTTAATAAATGTCATCACTAACAAACTATCTTCTTAGGTTTTTTCACCACAAAGGAAGTAATAAAGTCAAAACCAAAACTAGTGGGTACTCTAGCTCTTTTGTTTCTCTTTAGTTCAACAATTTCCTCTTCCTCTATGTCATCATTAGTATAAGAACTAGGGAAAAATTATTTAGGGACTTGCACACTCACTTTCATAGGAAATATATCCTCGAAGAACACTGCATCTCTTGACTCCATAATTGATCCATAAGTGCTAAACCCCTCTTCCTTAACCATAAATCTATAGGCAGTAGTATTAAAGGCATATCCCACAAAAATTGAATAAATGGTCTTAGGCCCAATTTTCTTCCTATTATGTTCAGGTAGAGCAACCTTAGCAAGACACTCTCACACTTTCAAAAAATGCAGGTTAGGTAGATAACCTTTCCGAATTTCATAAGGGATTTGATCTAGTTTCTTATGAAGGACTCTGTTTAAAACATAACAAGCTGAAAGAATAGCTTCCTCTCACATAAAATCAGGTGAACCAGAGGAAATCAATATTGCATTCATCATATCCTTAAGTGTTCAGTTTTTCCTCTCGGCTATTCCATTTTGTTTAGGTGTATAAGGGGTTGAAAGCTTATGAATAATCCTAACTTTTTCACAATAATCAGTAAGGAAATTATTACTATACTAACCACCTCGATCAGAACTTAATCTCTTGATTCTCCTTTCTAATTGGTTTTCAATCTCAGCTTTGTATTTCATAAACATTTCCTCTGCATCACTTTTATTTTTCAATAAGTAAATCTAGAACAATCATCCACAAAGGTAATATTCTCATGCCTCCTTTACTCATACAATTCTTAAAATCACCCAAGTCTGTGTTCACCAAGTCTACAGTGTCATAAGTCTAAAGACTTAACAATATAAGCAGAAGTAGATGCATTCATTTCAACGTCAAGTACAAATAAACCCCCATTACAAAACCCTTTTCTAACAAAGTTCCCACTCTTAGTCAGAACGAGCTTATCAGAATCAAAGGTCAGTTTAACACCAGCTTTGTTAAATAATGCACCAGAAATCAAGTTTCTACATACATCAAGAATAAACAAAACATTTTCTAATGCCAATACTTTTCTAGAAGTGAGTTTGAGAGTGACTTTGCTAACTCCTTGGATAGGAACTCTGCTAGAGTTGCCCATGTATACGAATTCACCAACAGCAACATCATTCAACTCTTTGAATAGGTCCTTATTGGTGTCAACGTGGCATATGGCCCCTGTGTCAACGATCCACTTAAACAATTTTTTAGTAAGGTTGACTTCAAACACCATAGCAGTAATGATCTCCTCATCATCACCAGCTTCAATCATATTAGCTTGAGGCTTACCAAAGCTCTTCTAGTTACCCCGTTGGTACCCCATCTGGTTTCCTTTCTCGAATTGTCGCGGTTTCTGTCCTTGGCCTTTCTTCTCATAGTTGATCCTAGCTTGACAATTAGTAGCAGGATGACCTGGCTTGTGGCACCACCAACAGTCACCATCAATCCTTTTATCCTTAAAATTGATCCTGCTTGTTGTTGAAAGACTTGTTTTGTCCACCATTCTTCTTGAAGTTATTAGCATTTCTATGTTCTACCACATGAGCCTTAATAGTAGGGACAAGGGTGAGTATTTTGGTCTTATTGTGTGCACGGTTGACATCTTCAATCTTTATATGTCCTATCAACTCGTGAAGCTTCATGTCTTTCTTTTTATGCCTCAACTGGTTTTTATACTTATTCTATGAGGCAAGTAGTTTCTCAATAAAAGCATTAGCTTGAAACAACTCACACATGTTCATACCCTCGGTAAGGATTTCAGCAACTAGATTTTTATACTAATTTAGTTGGTCCATAAAGGCTTGTCATCAACAATGGCAAATTTTAATCACCTAGCAACTGCATATTTTTTAGTACCGGCATCATCCGTCCCATATTTCACTTCTAAAGCATCCCAAAATTTCTTAGCAATTTTGTACTTACAGTAGATATCAAACAAATGGCTGATCATATGGTTGAGTAACACTCTCCTAATAGTACGGTTATCCTTAATAGTCTTAGTGCCTGTTTGGTTCAGCTTTTGGAAGGTAAATAAAAACTTTTTTTTTACTACAAAAGCTGTTTTTAAGAAAACTGAGTGTTTGACTGTAAAATTCAAAAATAATTTTTTCATAGAAATGATTATTTTGGAAGCTAAAATACAGCTTTTTTAGAAGCTCAAATTTGGAGCTTTTCAAAAAAGTACTTTTTCAGGTGAATTTTTCAGATCAATTAATGAGCTTATTTTTTAGTCTCATTTACCTTTATGTTTTACACATAATTCCCACAATACCCACAAATACATCTTGACGTTTATTTTGAGATTTATATAATATTATTTGATTTTTTATGTTTTAATATTAATTTTACTTATATTATAATCCATGTAAAAGATTTGGTTAAATATATTTTTATTTATGTTTTATGTGGTTTAAAATTATATAATAATTAATATATTGTGCTTTGTATATTGTTTAATATCTTTTAAATAATTTTTATATGCATAAATAATTTTTATTACAAAATCAAATATAGTTAAAATTAAAATTACTTTTTATTTTTATATTGCCAAACAGTTTATTATATGAAGCTCTTTCAAAAAAGTTCTTTTTTAAATGACAGTCAAACAGTCAACTGAATTATTAGAAAAGCTCTTTTTAGAAAAACTCTATTGACAAAAGCTCTACTAATATAAGTCCATCCAAACAGGCACAATCAGTGCAGAACCTACGTTAGTCTCATTTGCAAACGACATATTAAATCACATGAAATAATCACAATATGAAAAAAAAACACCGTATTCCGACTTCTACCAAAATTAATACGCAACAGCAAAATTGCAGTAATTTCTAACAAATAGTAGCAACGAAATATATTTTCAAGTTATATTGTTAGCGAAAATAATAATAATAATTAAATTGGAACTACTTATCTTAAATACAAGGCGTCCTGAAAATCACTCTCATAAATTGGAAATTTTTCCCCTACAATGTAGTAAGATAATGGGTTCCGACTTTATGATTAATGCCTTCTCTACCAGCTTTGGTGCAATGTAAAGGATGAAATAAGAAATGTTTTCAAAATTTAATAAAAGCATAATAGAAAATACAAGAAGATATTTGTATAAAAGGTGTTTTTATGTCAAAGATGTGTGCTATATATATAAAAAGGAGTAGGATCGTGACTGTGGGAGAGAGCAAAAGGAACAAAGTGGGTCGTAAAAAGATGGACAGTTTTTGGCGTATTAATGAATAATAATACATAACAAAGACTAATAATATTCGTGACGGTTGTTTGAAAATAACAGCTACTTTAATATGCGTTATTGTGTAATAAAAGTGGGGCATAAATTACAAATTTTTGGAACAATCAATATCAACAGTCCAAAGCAAAAGAGGAATGCCGGAATCCTGACCAGAGTTGTCATAAATAAAATCTTGCTCCTTTCCATCTACTTCATGTTCTACCAATAAGAGACTTGGACGTACGGATGGATTTGATTAAAGTTGTATTTACATTTTCCAACATATTATATATTTTTAAGTGAGTAGCAATGATCCTCTTGAATTTAAAAATTATTTTAAAAAACTATTAGTTTCACTACTTACATCACCTCGTAAACAATTTGACATATTATTTTACTCATTTTAATAATTTTTTGGGTATATAATCTAAATAATTTATTCAATAAACTCATAAAATTTAAATTAAACATATGTAGTTAATTTAAATAATTAGTAATAAACTTTATTCCAAATTTGTCCCTAAAATAAAGTTTTTGATCAATTTCAAAAATTAAATATGAAAATTCTTTAAAAATATGATGATGATAATAATAATAATAATAATAATAATAATAATAATAATACTTTCATCCATTATTTAAGGAATTTAAATTTTAAAGAATTTAATTTAATTTCTTTTAATTGTGAGTTGTTATGTATTTTGAAGATATAATTTCTATCAAAGATTTATATTAAATTTGAGTATAAAATAGAAGAAGGGGAGAGTACCAATTAAATTAAGACAGAATATTTCTTAACTTTTTTCCATATACTTTATACACAGATTAATATGAAAAGATTATACTTAATTATATTAAGAACAAGTGTTAGTAGATAATTTATGTACTTATTGATAAAAAAACAACAATAACAATCTAGTAAAAACTCCGCTCTAAAATATAAAATTTAGAAATGTTCAGTAATATGTAACTTTACTCCTTACTAAAAAAAAGAGACTATTCTTAAATAATTAATTACAAAATATATTAAGAAATTGTCAAACAAAGGCTAGAAATATTTTTTCTTTAATTTTTAATTATTTATAATCTTTTTCATTATATTTTGTTATTAAAAATACTATTTTTTAAATTTTAATTATGACATCATTTTAGAATTACAAATAAATAAACTTTAATTAAAAATAATAGAAACAAATTATATGTTAAGTCCATAATATCAATAAAAATTTTCGTGAGAATTGAAATAAAAAAATTTTTAAAATAAACTTTTTGTAGGCAAAGCCTATCAGTACTCTATTAGTTATCACGCTTAGACTAGCGTTAGTTATGTAATAACCTTGTACAAGTGAAAAGCGCATAAACCCCACCACCTCGTCATCGGTAAAAGGTCACCGTGGTGTCTGTTTTTTCTCCACCGCCGTTACAACTCGTCTCCTTTCATCTCGCTCTGGAGACCAATACGATATTTTCTCAAGGATTTATAGTTGATTCAGTTCTAACTAACGTAGCCCATCCCAAAATTAGGGTTTTAGAGACCTACTGAAGCTATGGGAAGAGCCAAGAAGGGCCCGAAGTTTGCTGCGATGAAGAAGATGATCACTTCTAAAGCAATTAAACAGTTAGTTCTTCCTCTTCTCTGAGCCTTTTCCTTTCTTTTTTTCCCCTTAATTTTTGACCTTTGAATATAATCGTGTACTTAGACACAAAGAGGAGGTTTTGAATCCAAAGAAAAAAGATCTTTCCAAGTTGAATTTACCGAGAAACGTGTAAGTTCTTTATATCTCGAACTTTAATTCTATTATTTCTTGTTCGTTCATTTATGCATGCCCTCTGGGGTTTATGTTGATATAGGCCGCAAGTTTCTTCGGCGCTTTATTTCAAATACAATACAGCTTTGGGGCCTCCATACAGGGTTCTGGTGGATACCAACTTCATAAATTTCTCCATTCAGAATAAAGTAAGAGTTTGTTGTTCTGTGTTGTTTTTATTTTAAGCTGGTTTCTTCTCATCATGTTCCAGTTTGTTTCATATTACATCCAAATATTTACAGTTGCACTCGTTCTATTCGTGTACTTATGTTAGTCTCTCACGCTTGCTTCTTGTTTCTGTTTTTTCTTCTTTGCTTTGTAGTTGGATTTGGAGAAAGGGATGATGGACTGCTTGTACGCGAAGTGTGAGTATATGAGCGCAGTTTCTTTTCTTTTGTTTTTATCAGAACTAGGAGATTTAGTATTTATTTCTCAATTTTCTGATTGCTAATGTTTTGGTAGTGGATAACCTTGAGTTTGTAAATAGAGTTTGGTAATGCCTCTGCTTTTGGAGCATAATTTTAGGGAAATCGAAGTCCTATTACCAAATTGTGAAAGATCAATCGATTTATGAGAGAAATTATACACCTTCTCTGTTCTTGTTTTATTGATTTCATCATCCACTGGGTGTCTACAGGTACCCCATGTATCACAGATTGTGTGATGGCAGAGCTTGAGAAGCTAGGCCAGAAATATCGAGTTGCACTGAGGTATTTAACTCTTGGCTTTTCCTGTGACATTGATCACTAGTTTTCATCATTGTTTTTTCACTTCGTCTACTTTTTCTGTAAAGTTTCTTATGAACTTATCTCAGATTGCTAAATGCTTGGCTGGTTCAGAACTTGTGTTAACCCGCATTTTCATTTTGACCTCCTCTTATGAGCATATTGTTAGTAGTCATCTTCTATTTCCAGCTGATCTGCATTTTCCCTTTAACAGGATTGCAAAGGATCCTCGGTTTGAGAGGATACCCTGTATTCATAAAGGGACCTATGCAGATGACTGTATAGTAGATAGGGTCACTCAGGTGGGTTTTGATGTGCTTCCGTTTTTCTCCATGTTTCTACGTGTTACTAACTTGAATTATTTTAGCGTTATTTATATGGTGTTTCATGTGTATTGTGTTGCGAACTGTGATATGCATTTGCTAACATTATTCATCATTATGGTAACAGCACAAGTGTTTCATTGTTGCTACGTGTGATCGAGATTTAAAACGAAGGATACGGAAGGTATGTTCAAATAGATACTGCTTTATGGTATTGTCTGTTTATCTCTGCTTCCAGCATAATGTGATTTGTCTAATTGCAGGTTCCTGGTGTGCCAATCATGTACATCACTAAACATAAGTACTCCATTGAGCGGTTACCTGAAGCAACAGTCGGTGGAGGTAGGTTACATTCATTTATCATAGTTTGGAGTAGTAATCCCAATTAAAAAATGCTTTTTGGACTTGAAAACCTTTTCTTTTTATGAGAAGAACTATAAGATGAGGCATCATTGCTGTCTGTTTGACTGTTGTGTTACACCTGTCTTGTTCTTTGAAGTTGTAATTGCATTTTATTGAACTTGGACGATTCTAACTTACTGCGAGTTTCTGTTGCAGCCCCGAGATTTTGATATGTCTATTAAGAAGTGACGCTTGTGAAAAGGTTTAGTACTTTTGAGAGTTGGAGATCGAAACAGAAGATGTCAGTAAATCTTTTAGTAAGAGAGATTTGAGAAGATTTTGATGTATCTTGTGATACCTAACCTTCACAAGGTAACGAAGATGAGAAATTATGTATTGTTATGGATGTTTTCGTTTATTAAACCATTTGATTTCTTTCTTCTTCTCTTTTGCCTTCCCTTTGTTGTCTTTAACCAGGAGGTATCTTCGCAAGTTCATTATTATTTTAATCGGTCATGATATCAGTCCTTTAGCTCAGAACAAAATAGTTACTTCCTTCTTGTAAAAGTAATTTTAGGGTTGTTCATAACACAAATGTTTCTCTTAGTCAGTACTAAAATAATTAACATCGTCCTTGTAAAAATTTAAAAATCGAACTTGTTTAACAATAAAAATTTTGACCTAGTCAATTTTTTAATTTAGTTTTTATTTTTTCGATTTGATTTAGTTTAATAATTTTTTTTGTTAAAAATTGATCAATTTATTTATTAATCTGTTAGTTTTTGTAAATTAATTAATTTTTATAATTTAAAATTTAATTGATTTTTATTTAATAATATTTTGATTAAACTTTAATTTTTTGATAAATAAAGATAAAATTTTTAAATTTTTTTAATTTTAGCTTATTTTTAACCAATTTTATAACGGTTTAATATCAGTTAAATTTTTTAAACCTTAAATTTTTAGTCTTATCGATTTAACTTTTGATTCAGTTTTGATATTATTAAACTTAATTACATAGTTATCATTTGACTTGTTTTTACGGTATAATGACAAATCAGTTTAGGTTCATCTCGAGTTGATTAAAATTTAGATCCGGTTTAAGTTTGAGATGATCACTTTTTATTTAGTTTGAATGGTCTGAATTGATTTTGTCAAAATAATGTTGTTTTGTCTAATTCTTGATTTCATTGACCAATTTAGTTGTGCATAAGCCGAATTGTCTAAAGCTTGATCTTATTGACCAATTGGGTTGTGCGTAAGTATGATTCTTATGGACATGTTTGCTTAGCTGTTTCGGTTAAGATGATTCTAAGAACAGGTTCAGTTCAATTGAAGTCAAAGGTCCGTGTTCTTACATGCAGCGTACGACGTAGTATTATTAACTTGTTAACTACAGAAGTTGTTCAAAAATTTTCTTTAAAAGTTAAAACATTCAAATAAGTTTTGGCTTATAAATCTTGAAATATGCCAAAGTGCTGGAATTTAGTTTCATTTCTAGCGAGGGAGGATTCAGCCCCTTTCACAATTGAAGTAAAGCCAGTTCAGATACTCTGTTCTTATTATTCTATTCCAATTCTAATTTAACAATATTTTATAATTAAAACGACGTTTGGGGTTCAAATCTTCTTCTCTTATTATTCTGTTCCAATTTTACTCCGCACCCAATTCGACCATATTTTGTAGTTAAAACGACATTGTATTATTTGCGGAACAGAGTTGGAACTGGGTTATTGAAGAGCAGAAGACCTGGTCCCCATACCTGGCGTGTTTCATATTAAAATAATTAATATCGTATATTCTATTAAAATTATAAATTACAAGAGATATATCTCTTACAAAATTAAAGATTTTTATCGTCACTAATACAATTTTCTCGAGAGTCCAGTGTCAGTTACGCCACTTCCAAAGTGCCCAGCATTAACATTATAATGAATCAAAACCATCAGGAAACTGATCACAAGAAAATGCCGGCCTGCAACATGGTTTTCCAGGCATGGTGTATCATGTTAGCTCTTAGTTCTTTATCCACATTAGCAACACAAGCGTGTGGCGAGACCAATGTTTATCTAGCATGTTAAGTTGAGTATCTTCATTACGATTTTTATATGTACAAAATGCTCATTATTAAACCCAAATGAAAGGAACTGAAACAAAATATAATTTCAAGCAATTTGACTAACTAGTTACTAAGAAAAGTACTCACATCACAAGCATGGGAGACATTTACTGGGAACTCCATATCATAACGGTGGAGGTCAGAAAGTCAGCATATGCGATTTGTTTTGTTAGGATTCATGAGACAGGAGCAGCCTTCGGCTTTGATGTTTTCTGTTTAGCAAAGAATGCTGAAATCATGCTTTTACTACGAACAGGAGCTCGCACAATTTCACGCCTTGGGTTATCAAACGACCTGAATGCTGTCAACGGTTTAGAAATGTCCAGCAGTTCCTGCACAGAAACTGTTTGTTAAGTTTTCTTTCCTTGATCATGATAGTATCAGCTGATGTTGAGGTAGTATAGAACATCAATATATGTTGTCCAGAAGAAAAACTAATTAATCCAAACAAAGCAAAGAACATTGTAATTTACAATAGATAAGAAGTTTGGATGCATTTCAGGTTGATGATGTTGAGTAACTTGGTAGACCCTAGCAATAACTACCCAAGTTCTGAACTTTTTATGTGATGTCTGAGCCAGGTTGAGTAACCTACAAGCATGTCATTGCCTACATAGGTACACAATTATAACCTAGTACATGGACAAGTATAACCTATGATGCTTTAAGTCAACATTTATGCATGATTTCAAGCAGCACAGCTCTGTGCACCCTAAATTTGCCAATTTATGGCCATGAAAAGAAATAATTGAATCATCTCATCAACTTATATACACTTTACTTTCCATGATCCTACTTCTTTGTGAGTCAAATGGTCAATAGACACCAAAACCCGAATTATTCTGTCAAGAATGTTAAATCCAACATATTTCTAAGACATGGTCACTACAAACTTTCAGGGATAAGAGGAACAAGATTTTCTTAAACATCAAAATTCGCATCACATTCACTTGTAAAATCGTTGGTCTACAGAGATTTGTCAGCACATACTGATCGACCGTGTGACATTTCCTGTCATCCACTTCTTTTCATTTAACAATGATCAAAGCAATGAACGTTTGTAGATTACACATCAGTCGGAACACAATTTATACAACTTCTTTCAGTCCATGCTTCCAACCATTCAGATTACAATCTGCCATTATGGGTATCCTTAGATGTGAAATAGGTAGTTTATAGCCCAAAAAAGATAGAAAATTTTCATGACAAACATCCAGATCAACGAAAATCTGGAAATCTTTGCAGTCTTGTTAACTGAAGCAGTCAGAATGATTTGCCAAATAGACGTAGCAGGGGCCTCTCAGAATTTAGAGTCATTGCCAGAGGCATAATTTAGCCAACAAAAATTTTCAGGAATAAACTTACAATGTATACCTAATTTACATGTGCTTCATTATTATGCAAGACCCTCAAGCATTGACCTCTAAAGATAGTATAATGAAAGATGAAAACTTGACAACAATTATGAAACTCGCTCAATGGAATGGTTTTCCCCCAAAAGCTAACACAGATGAAAAATTTAAGATTATTACAAAAAGAAAAGCCACATCCAATACATGGATCAACTATCAATTATGCAAATTATAAACCTTCCAAGAAAAATTATGCAAATTAGAAGAATGATGGACAAGTCTGTGTCCTTGCTGATTTTGAAATTACCCTGTGGGGGACACCAAATGCTTGCATAACGGCATTTGATGCATGACTTCCGCTAATTAGCTGAGCAGGGGCTCCTGTGGATTTTATCCTTGCACTCTCCTCTTTATCTGCGAGAACAAGAGCTCCAATTATTAAAAAATTGCAACCATCTTAGTAAATTTTATTTTATTGTGCAATGTCATTTTAATTTTTTTCACATACCTAAGAGTTGAAAAGCCACAGAAGAGTTCCCAGAAGTTTTTGAATCTTCATTGCTGCATGATAAACATATGTCAAATACACACACCTTTTCCCCGAAGATGCTTAAAAGCAAGAGATATGCTTTAGCTGAGAAAAGAAGAATTAAATTAAGAAATTTCAACAACGAACCTACTCCCTTTCAAACTAGATTTGGTTTCTGAAGCCAAGTGCCAAGAGAGGGTCTTTGCTGCAGGGGAACCTGACACAGAATACTTCTATTGGTAAAGTTCCCTAGTAACCAATGAGAAAGCAAAGGTGTGGACTAATCACAGGAAACCAAAGGATAGAGTGCAAACTACAGTACACCCACAAACCTGAAGGCTGAAGACGAGATCTGGCTTGAAAGTGAGTTTGCCTTGCATCAGTTTGTACAACTGGGCTAAAGTGTACCTTCTTATTGACAGAATCTAACACAGACAGGGGATAAATCAAAATAAGATGGAGGAAATAAGGTATACACTGAATCACTTCCAGAAAAAGCCAAACAAATCGGTCTTACTTGGCAAAACATAATGCTTGTGATGTCTAGGAATAATAGCCAACAACTGCTGCTGCCTAAGACCTTCCTTGTCCGTATACATTTGGCAAGTGAGTATTTGCTGACATTGGCAATCAGAATCAGTTTTGATGTTCATTCACTTGATGCCCAGTCCAATGAAAAGGAATTCGTGCTTACATACACAGGAAATTTTACCTGATTTAGACAAGAAACCTTTAGCTCCATGGTTGAAATATCCACTGTTTGTTGCTGAAGCAGGTCAGTTAACTTGTAAGCCACAGTGCCAAGGTGATCCACAGCATTTACAAGGGCTCGAACAGCATAATCTTTCAGGTTGTCCAATACCCTAATCCATAGAAATTTAAAGAATTACCAAACATGAGATGTCAGCAGCTGTAAAATTCCACGTTAACAAAGAAGGTAAACAATGTCTTCCCAAAACCAAAACATCAAGTACTCAAAACCCAGAACATAACCACAAAATACAGAGTGAGAAATTTTCTTTCCACAGAATCGTCGCAGCCCATGTCCTGACCAGTAGCAACTTAGTGCTTAGTCACATTTTCTTAGAATTATACTTCACGTAGACAACGTGGCTTTCAAGAAAGGTATTCAATCCCTTAATTTGAAACTCACAGATTTTATTCCAGACAGTATCCAACTGAATGACAAGTTAAAACCCTAATACAGTCAAAGAATAAACGAAATCAATTGCATCAAATCATAAGAAATCACTTACATCTGTTTCTGTTCGCTGTGCAGGTAAGACTTCTCACAGTACTCCGCCGCAGAATACAGTTGAGGCCTCAAGTTCTTGAGCTCCTACATTTCAAATATGGTCATTGACTAGTTAAGAAACAATAAGACCCCCAAGCAGATCAACCGAACAAGAAAACGACAGTAGCAGATCAGATCCCAGAAGTACCTGCAGGGCTTTGACGAAGTTTTTGCTACGTTCCATGGACACTTCATCATAGGTCAAAGCAGGGTTGACCGGCCCACTCTGCTCTATTTCCATATCTCTAAGCTTCAAAGAACTTGTCTTTTCACAGAATTAAGTAATCAAAACCCAAAGGGTATATGAATTTCGAGTCAAGTTTTATAATATCGATCTGGGTCAGTTTAACGTAGATTTATAAATGGGTAGATATGAAGTTAGGTTATAGTTGGATAGCTAAGCCAAAGACAAAAAGACAGAGAAGAAGGGAGAGTGAAGTAGAAGCGATTCTAAGAAGTGATCTTGGAGTTGATATGAAGTGAAAATGACTGGAATAGAAGAAACAATAAAGGAACTTATTTTGGTGGTTGACGTACTTCAATGGACAAAGCACAACACAAAACTAATTAAACTAACATTTGGTTTGGAAGAGACGAAATTGCCAAGAGTGAATCCAAAGCGTCTACTCTCATCTCTACTTAATTAAAAGGAGCACCTTCCTTATTGTAGGTTTGGCAATTAAGTTCGAGTTTAACTTAGTTATGTTTGATTCGATCTAAAATTATAATATCTAATTTAGTTTGATCAAATTTTAGGTTAAGTTTAGATTTTTTTTAATTTTTAAGATTCGAGTTAATTTTTTTTAGCTTTGATCACTTCAAAATTTTATTTTTTTTATTTTCTAAGACTAAATCCTGATTAACATAAAAAAATAATAAACATCAAAGAAATTAACATTT
Source organism: Erythroxylum reticulatum (assembly GCA_025504915.1). NCBI lineage: Eukaryota > Viridiplantae > Streptophyta > Magnoliopsida > Malpighiales > Erythroxylaceae > Erythroxylum > Erythroxylum reticulatum. The sequence continues at coordinate 29,720,368 of JANSVA010000009.1, read as the reverse complement.
ATTTACAATAAATTGAGGAATTTATTTTTATTAATTATTTTTCTATCCACCATAAATAGTTTATGAAGTATTAGATATTCTTAAAAAATTTAATTGTACATTCGAAAGATTAGCTATTGCAAGATTTTTTTCCTATACATCATATATATTAAAAGATTTTGGGTAAAAGAAACAAATAATAGTTTTAGAAATGTTTTAAAATTTATGATTATTAAATTTAAAAATTATTTTATTTTTCAACTAAAATTTCGATTAAAAATATGACAAACTAATTAAATGTAACTAATATGATAATTTAATTTTTTATTAAAACTAATTAAATTTAATTTAAATTAATAATTTAAAATAATTATAATAAATTATTATTTTGAGTTAAATTTAATTAATTTGATTAAACTAGGTTGAATCATACTTGTGTTTTTGTTGTTTTTATATAACCAAAGTATAAGAAAATATAATTTTTGAAAAATTGAAAACTAAAAGGATAACTTTTGAAAATTTTAAATATTAGGAGATTTTTTAAAATTGTAAGGGAAGTATTTGTCTTTTATTAAAAAATTAAAATATAAATTTAAAAAGATAGGGATTTACATTTTAAAAAGTAAGGAGGTGACAAACATTAATGAATAAATGATGTAGAAATGATTCGAGAAAACATGAATGGGCCTGCAAATGTCATAATGAGCATAGAGCGTTTAGTTGGTATTTACAAATGGCCTTCGGTACGTGGATGCCTCTGGGACGGCACATATTTACCTCGTCAAAAAATCTTACGTACTTTTAGATAGGGAAGAGAAAACTTGTACGGATGAATGCTCAAAGAACATATTAGAGATAGAGAAATGAGAATAGGTCACCTGAACATCTTTTGTAAAATTCTAGATTTCTTGTCAAGTAAATAATTTATTTATGTAAATTGTACCTTTTTCAAAAAAATTAACTTAATTGCAACTTTTTCCTTTTGACTCTCTGTTACTAACCTTTCTAAAATTTTTAACTTAATTATAGCTTTTGTTATCATAATTTAAATCTACAATTGAGTAAAATAAGAGACTTTTAGAAAAATTCACTACAACAATAACACCTATTAAAAATCTCACTAATCAGCGGATCTGATAAAATTCAATAATACATAATCTCATTCATAACTAGTAAAGAGATTGTTTCCAAATGATTTTTTAGAGAAATTCACCCTATAAATTAAACCTACTGTTGAAAATAACACCTATTATTTGGATAAAAATTACAAACGTTTTAAATTTTTATGTAAATATTTAACTTTTAAAAATTTTTAATCAAATATTTAAATTTTAAAAATCAAAAAATTAATTCAAAAAAAATTGATTTTGCTAATGTGTAAACTCTAACGATAAAAGGATAAGGTAATTTCTTTTTTTTACATAAAATTTTGAGTATTGAATAAGTAATTATATTTCGAATATATAACAACTAATATATTTGTATAAGAGAACCAAAAATTATGTTAACGAAAATAAATAAATAATTTTAATTTATTTTTGTTTTTAAAATTTTTAATATTTAATAAAAATTTAAAAATATTAAATATGAAAATGTAACGTTTTGAAGATTTTTATATTTTTTATTCGTATTGCAAGTGAAATGATGTCGTGCCATAGATGTTTTCTAAGTGTGTTATCATTTGGAGTAATCGAGTTTATAATGATAGTGATATTACAGGGTATTACTCATTTGAGTAATGATTGTGAAGGGGCACCGAAAAGCAGGGTAGGCACCGAAAACATTGAACTTTGCCTTTGTTAGTTGGATTCGATTCCAACACATTTTTGAATGACTAGTTCAATAGTAAATATATCTACACAATGACCCATCTAACATTTTCATAAATTCATGCTAAACGACAGAGTTTGACCCAAAGTAATTACGTCTTCAACACAAAACCTTCAGAAAATTCAAAGAGAATATGATAATAGAGAAGAACATAATTGATGTGTAAATGTAATATTTCCTTGTACATTGATAAATAGCTTTAGACTGTATTTATACAAGTCTTGTGATGCTTGACTTGTTGAGATAATAACGTATATGATACAGACAATAAATTCAAGCAAGATATATAAGATAAAATGAAATACAAAATAATGTAAATCATAATAATCCTTGTTAAGATTGTAGAAGATCTACACATGTTGCACATGTTTATCAGCCCCTTTTTAAGTGCACGGTGAGTTTTCACAATGAGCTTGTCACGAAGACTGTGAAAGGTAGAGAAAGATAAAGTCTTAGTCATGATATCTGCAATTTGAGCACAGGAAGATACATGCTGAATAGTAAGTGCCTTGTTGGTAATCAAATCTCTGACAAAATGAATATCAATCTCGATGTGTTTGGTACGCGTGTGAGTGATAGGATTGGTAGCAAGAAATGTTGCATCTAGATTGTCACACCAAAGAGTAAATGTGATATGAGAGAAACCAATTTCACCAAGAAGAGACTTATTACAACAGATTTCTGTAGCAGCATTAGCTATATTGCGATATTCAACTTCAGTGCTGCATCTGGCAACAGTGGGTTGTTTCTTTGCACTCCAAGAGATAAGGCTTGGGCCCAAAAAAATATAGTAACTGGATGTGGAACGATGGTCATCTGGACACCCAGCCCAGTCAACATCACAGTAGGCTTGAATAGAGAGAGAGGTTTGTCGGGTTAAATGGATACTAGAATTTTATGTGGAGCAAAGATAACGAATGATCCTTTTAACAGCGATCCAGTGAATGTCAATAGGACAATGAAGAAATTGAGAGACTTTATTTACTGCAAATTGAATGTTAGGACAGGTAAGACATAGATATTGGAGAACACCAACAATGCTTCGATATTTAGAAGGATCAGGGAGAGGGATACCATGATTTTTGGAGAAAGGAAGAGTTGGGGTGATAGATGTGATGGCAGGTTTAGATTGGGCAAGGCCTGTGTAGAGAAGAAAATCTTTAGTGTGTTTAGTTTGCGTAAGAAGGAGTCCAGTGGGTGTGGTAGTTGCTTCTATCCCAAGAAAGTAATGAAGGAGACCAAGATCTTTGATAGAGAATGTAGTGTTAAGGTCTTGAATGAATTTGGTGATGAAAGAGGGGGAGGAGTTAGTAATTAGGATATCATCAATATAGAAAAGGAGATATGTAGTATGAGAAGTTATGGAATGAACAAGTAAGGATGTGTCAGATTTAGTGGGGGTGAATTGTAGATCAAGTAGCTTTTGACTTAGGCGATGAAACTAGGCCCTTGGAGCTTGTTTGAGGCCATAGAGAGCTTTATGAAGATGATAGACATAAGATGGTTTGTGAAGGTCAATAAAGCCAGGAGGTTGAGACATGAAAATCGGATCAATAAGATTGTCGTTAAGAATGGCATTATGGACATCAAGTTGATGAACCGACCAATTTTTGGATAGAGCAATGGTAAGGATGACGCGAATAATAGTGGGTTTGACAACAGGGCTAAAGGTATCAGTATAGTCAATGTCAGGAGACTAATGATAGCCTTTGGAATAGGTGACATAGTCGAAAAGGATCCAGGGAACACGAGTGTTATCACATGTATGAGTGATCATTTGGTGCTGAGGTGAAAGGAAAGGAGGTAATAGATTTGACGTGGTGTTTGGTGAAAAGGAGGTTGGAGCAGGTAGTGGGAGCAAGCTGGTAGAGGGAGAGGATATGGGGCAGACATTAGGGGTGGAATTTCCATAAAGTAAAATAGTTTCAAGGAATTGAACATGTCGGGGGATGTAAAGTTTGGAGGTGATAGGGTCAAAACAAAGGTAACCTTTGTATTGTAATGAGTACCATATAAAGACACATTTGATGGACTTTGGAGTTAGTTTGTCTGCACGAGTTACCCCAAGAAAAGGAAAACAAACGCACCTAAAAACACAAAGGTGGGAAAAATTAGTTGGATTGAGAATCAGGGTTTCATAAGGTGACTTGTGATTAAGGACAGATATGGGTAAGAGATTAATAAGGTAGGTGGCTATGGAAAAGGCTTCGAACCAAAATCGTTTAGGTAAAAAGGCGTGAAGGAGAAAGGTAAGCCCAGTTTCGGTAATATGGCAAATTTTACGTTTAGCAAGTCCATTTTGTTGTGGGGGATGTGGGTACGAAATGTGGTAAGATATGTCATGGGAGGCAAGGTAAGCAGCAAAGGAACCTATGATGAGTTCAAGAGCTCCATCATATTGGAAAATTTTAATTGTGGTAGAGAAGAGATTTTCAACATTAGTTTTGAAAAGTTGAAATTGATAAAGTGCTTGATTTTTATGTGTTAAAGGAAAAATTCAGGTATAACAACTAAAGTCATCAATAAAAATAATGAAATAACAATAATTAGAAAAATAAGGAGATGGTGACAGACCCCAAATATCACAGTGAATAATTTGTAATGACATGTTAGAAACACGAAATGATAAAGTAAAGGGAAGACGTGTACTTTTGCCTAATAAACATGAAGTGCAATTATTCAGTACATGTGAGGTCATTTTAAAGGGAAGAGATAATCTAGAATTAATGGTTGAACAAGGATGACCTAAACGTTGATGTCATAGGTTGAGTTGAGTGGAAGTAGCAGGGAAGGCAACAGGATTTTTGAAGCAGAGTGAAACCTTCATAGGATAGAGATTATTGCGGATGGATCCCGCGAATAGAGGTATCTTGGTATTGAGATCCTTCACAATGTAATTAAACGGGTTAAACTCAATAAGATAAGAGTTATCTTTAACAAACTTAGATACAGAAAGTAAATTGGCAGTAAGGTTAGGTATAACTAAAATATTATTGAGGTGAAGAGGACGAGTTGTGGTAAATAAGATGACATTACTAGTAGAGGATATAGGAAGGGTTTGTCCATTACCCACAATCACTTGATTTGGACCATTGTAAGGAGTTTCAGATTCGACAAGGTGAGGATCGGGTGTCATGTGATTGGTTGCTTCAGTGTCCGGAAGCCATTCAATAATAGTGTTGGAAGTAAGGGTAGGAGAGTCTGAAGGATTGTGAATATTTAAAGCAGTAAAAGCATAGGAAAGGCTATTTGGATGAGGTGAGGAATTTATGGGACAATTTCGAGATGCAGAGTAACAAAAACGATAATGAGCGGCAATGTGAACCCATTTCTAGCAAATTTGGCAACAAGTGGATTTTTTATGGGTTGTGGACTGTTGGAAATAATGTGATTGGGTTGGGTATTGGTGAGGAAAATGGTTTTGATGCTGTTGGGCTGGGTCTTAAGACTAGTGGGCTTGAAAATGTGGAGAAGGATAAGTGGGCTGCGAATTAAGCCCATCTGTATTGAAATTGGAGAATCCATGCAGGTTGAGTTCATGCATGTTCGGGTTTGAAGAAAAGCTACCTTGGAGATTAGGCTTTAAACTTGTGCATCCCTAACCATGACGCTCGGGAGTGCCGCCGCATCTAGAGGACCTGTGACCTGCGTAGGATGCAACAACCGCTGAGTCGGAGGGAAGAATGAAAAGAGAGTAACCTCTACTTGTTTGCCGCCGCATCTAGAGGACCTGTGACCTGCGTAGGATGCAACAACCGCTGAGTCGGAGGGAAGAATGAAAAGAGAG
>JANSVA010000009.1:29690753-29701437 GCA_025504915.1 Erythroxylum reticulatum | reverse complement strand
AATGGACCAAAAGGTTATATTGTCAAGAAGCAAAAGGCTAAGGGCCAAGGAGAGAAAAACATGGCACGTGTGAAGTGCTATAATTGTGGAAAGAAATGTCATTTTGCTCGGGATTGTCCTGAGCCCAAGAAGGTACCTTTCTTATCCATAACTCCTAAGTTATATGTTTGTTCTCATGCATTAGTTGCTAATTCTCTTCCCACTTGGATTGTAGATGCAGGAGCAAGCAAGCACATGGTTCGAGATCGGGCTGGCTATATGGACTTTCATCAGTATCCAGTGGGTTCACAAACTGTCGTGTTAGGAAACGGTAATGAAGAAGATGTCCTATGAATAGAGACATATCAGCTCAAGTTACGTGGAGGAAATACTTTACTTCTCTATGATGCTCTCTATGCACCCAAGGTGTGATGTTGCCTGGTGTCTAGTGTAACTTTAATGAAATCATGATTCGTTTTTAGTTCTAATCATTATGGATTGGATATTATGTATAATGGCAATATTTTTGGCTAGGTTACATTGAAAAACAATTTTCCAATTCTTGATTTGGATGTATGTTATGATAATTCGCCTTCTGTTTATGTTTCATATTTTGATCCTTATTCTGAATCTGTTAAATGGCATGCTAGACTTGGTCACATTAGCCAAGATAGATTGAGTAGGCTAGCTAAAGAAGGTCTTTTAGACCGACTCACTAAAGTTAAGTTACCTAAATGTGAGTCATGTTTAGCTAGTAAGGCAACTGCGAAACCTTTTGGTAAGGCTTCAAGGATGTCTAAACCCTTAAAGCTTATTCACTCTAATATTTACGGACCCATGAATGTTAAGGCACATCATGAGGCTATCTATTTTCTCACTTTAATAGATAACTATTCTAGGTATATGTAACTTTTAGCTCATCGTTATGAAGCACTTGATGTGTTCAAACATTTTTTCACTGAAGTTGAGACATAATTGGAAAGAAGAGTTAAAACTCTTCGGACCGATCGTGGTCGAGAATATCTATCTGATATGTTCAAAGAATTTTGTAAAAAAAAGGGTATAATAAGACAATTAACGATTCCTCAAACTCTTCAACAAAACGGTGTTGCAGAGCGTAGGAATCGAACACTGCTTGATATGGTCAGGATAATGATGGCACACGCTTGTCTTCCAATTAGTTTTTGGGGAGATACGTTGCTGACGGCAACTTATATTCTTAACCGTGTGCCAAGTAAAAGTGTACCCTCTACCCTATATGAGTTATGGAATGGAAGAAACCCCTCTTTAGAACATTTGCGCTCATGGGTTTCGACTGGTTATGTACACAACCCAACTCATAAACATGGGAAACTTGGTCCACAAGCCACTAAAATTGTGTTTATAAGATACCCCAAACATTCTAAAGGGTATGTTATGTTTGGTGAGCACCCGAATGTTAGCATGACAGAAGTTGCTTCCCGCAATATGGAGTTTCTTGAGGATGAGTTCCCAAGCATAGGTGAAATAAAAAAGGACCTAGATTTGTAGGAGTTACAATAGGATACTCTTGGTGAGGGGGAGAATTTAGTTACTTGTCAAGTCACCGAGTCTTTTCTATCCAAGAGAACCAAATTGAGAATGAGGTTTATCTTCAATCTCTAAACCAAGAACTTGTGGATAGTCTACATGTTCAAAATCTCACATCTCAAGGGGATAGTGGGAGTGGTTCTCAATATGATCAGGACCCCACATCTCCAAGAGCTAGGGGAGAGATCTTGAATCAGGGCAGACAAATGTAGGTCTTAGACTCTAAAGAAGTGAGCGTGGAAGAATTCCTCGATGATATTTTCAAATCGAAGAGGAAATATTCCTTTGTACTCCTTTGGAAATAGAAGAACCAACCTCTTTTCAAGAGATTGCTGATTCACCTAACCACACAGAGTAGATGGATGTCATAAGGGATGAAATGGACTCAATGACACGAAATTAGGTTTGGGAATTAGCTGATCTTCCGCTCTAACGAAAGTCAATTAGAAACAAGTTAGTTTTCAAGATAAAACGTAAGGCGAATGGAACGATCGACAAGTTCAAGGCCCATTTGGTGACGAAAGGCTATACTCAAATAGAGGGTATAGACTATAAAGAGACATATTCTCCTGTGGTGAGATTTGCCTCTATTCGCTTACTTCTGGCTTTGGTTGTCCATTTGGATCTGGAGTTGTTTCAAATGGATGTAAAGACTGCTTTCCTCGATGGTAACCTTGAGGAGGAGATTTATATGAATCAATCTATTGGTTACATATCAAAAGGTCAAGAAGACAAAGTGTATCGTCTTAAAAGATCCATATATGGTCTCAAGCATCTTCCAGATCGTGGTATTTCAGATTCTATGAAGCAATTACTTCTTTTAGCTTAGTCTTGGTTTCAGAAGACCATTGTGTGTGTATGTCAAGAGAACAATAAGTAGAATTTTGTTTCTCACTTTGTATGTTGATAACATATTACTAACTGGCAATAATATAGAGATTCTCAAGACCACTAAAGAGTGGTTGTCTTCTGTTCTTGATATGAAGGACATTGGTGAAGCTAGGTATGTCTTAGGTGTGGAAATAACTAGAAATCGTCCCAAGAAGCTTCTTGGTTTAAGTCAAGAAGCGTAAATTAATAAAATCTTGGAACTTTTTAGAATGCATTATTCTAAACCCGTTGACACTCCAATTGAAAAGGGTCTTATCTTGAGTCTTAATCAATGCCCTAAAATAGAGAAGGAAAAAGAAAAAAATGAGTAATGTTCCCTATGCTAGTGCCGTAGGAAGCTTAATGTATGCTATGTTGTGTACGCGGCTTGACATTTGCTTTGCGATTAGTTTGATAAGTCGTTACCAAAGCAACCCAGGACCTACTCATTGGCAAGCAGCCAAAAGGATTTTTTGATACCTTCGTGGTACTTCATACCTGGTCCTTTGCTATCAAGGCGGGGATTTAAGGTTAAGGGGATATTCGGATGCCGATTGGGGTGGTGACCCGGACGAGTCTAAGTCAACCTCAGGATATGTCTTCACCTTGGGAGGGGTAGCCATATCTTAATGCAGTAAGAAGCAAAACTGTATAGCATTATCAACAATGGAAGCAGAATACGTTGCTTGTTGTCTTGCCGCTCAGGAGACAATATGGTTGAGAAGTTTTCTTTAGGATCTTAATCTTACTCCCAAAGTTAATGATCATGTTGAATTGTTATTTGACAACATTGTAGCCATACAGTTTACTAAAGATCTGAAGTTTCACAGAAAATCTAAACATATCAAAAGGTGTTATCATTTTGTAAGAGACTTCATAAAAAGTGAAGAGGTTGCCATAAAGTATATACCCACTAATAAGATGGTAGTTGATCCCTTAACTAAACCTATTTCTCGAAATTCGTTTAAGGCTCATGTGATGAGTTTAGGTTTGCGTAGGGTTTAGTCTTTCCATTGTGTTATATCTTGTTGTATAATGGACATATTTTCAATTGTAACAAGTTTTTGTTTAATAAAAGTTTATTTCTCAAATGCTCATTGGTACGTAATTACATGATAAGGCACATTGTAATGTCATCACACATTAGGCTTCTGATTGACCTTGTCATACAGGTAATCACCCTAACGCTTGAGTAGCGGGTAGGATGAGACTTTACAATATTAATATTGAGTGTATTTAATATTGTGTTATCTTCATGCTTGTGTAGTACGCATGATAAATTTCTGTATTTGGATAATCACCTTAGTAAGTCTAAGATGAGACTGATGAGTCGGATGTGAAAGATTCAGATTTTACATTAAAGCCTTAAAACCAAATCTCGAGTGTCAAGATTAGCATTAGGTATGTTAATATAGTGGCTCGGATTAGTTTTTAAGTAAAGCTAGATTCATGATTTGCATGGCATAAAAGAGTAACATGCCCAATTTAGTAGGAGTTATGCTATGACACACATTTCATACTGTGTGCGCCATATAATGACCTTCATACTGTGTGTGCTATGTAATAACCTTCTTGTGGTTCTCTTTCTCTCTGCAATTTTGTAAAATCCGAATGAAAGAGAAAAAATCCCTTCATTCTTCCTCACCTGAATCACACCATCAAGGGTAAGAATTTGGGACATGGATTAACAGTGACTCTAGTAGCCAATCGTAAAACATGGACTAGCAAACAAAGAATTGACCGATCTCTTTCGCATTAAGGTCAGTCCTTATAAATCTACAACTTCCAAGCAAGTCTAAGTGTTGGAAAATTGGCCGGTCAAGATCCGATCCCGACCACAACGAAATCATTATAAAACTTTTTCACAAATTGGTTTTCCAAAAGTCCAGATCAATTTAATTATATAAAATAATTAACAAATGAATCATAATAAAACATGAATCTAAATTCATATCTTATTCCGACGATTGATCTTTATCTTGTCATTTCTCTCAAACCGTTTTTGAAACCGATCTGTCTTAACCACCATAGTGGCACAAATATCCAATCTCTAATAGTATCTACATAATAAGTTGAGAAAACTCTGTAACTCTTATATAGAAGGTTAAGCAAGAAGTACTAGCTATTAAGAGCTAAGGCTTATTTATAATAGGTTTTTGGACTTTTTAATAATTTAATTAAAATTAAATTCTAATTTCAATTAGACTTTAATTAGAATTACAAATAATTTTAATTAAATATCAGTTATGCCCAAATAAGATCCAATATTTCATATTGATCCCTATTTATTAAATATCTCATATTTAATCATAAAATTTCTCAAATTTTACAATCAAGTTCAATTTAATTAAAATGTCTTTACTCTCAACAACTCATTCTTTATGTAAGACCCATTCAGTTCTCAAATATATTAACAATCATTATAAATTATAATTCTATTTTATAATTAGAATTCGATAAATTAAAACTCCTTTTAAGTTATTTTAGTTCTCTAATTAAACAATTTATTATCACAGATCAAGATTGACGTCTAGAAACGCAACATGACCATCTAAATATTTATGAATGTCAAAGTAGTTTTGACTAACCTTTTCATGTATTTTTTTGTATAATTCAATTATTTGATCAACCAATGCTTCAATTAGATATAGAGCATGTAATTAATGTCTACTTTTATTTTGAATCCAATCATATTAGTTCTCCGTCATTAGCTATTGATTCAATTAATAATATTTGTAAAATATTTACAAAGTGTCATTCCACCTTGGTCAAGAATTTTCCGAATCAATACTAATCGAAAACAATAGGATATTCTACCTAATTACTTTAGGGTGAAGAATCTTATCTTGATCGCACAACTACTTCCATATAATTCATGCTACATCTAATGACTACCGATTGACTAACCCATGATTAAATAACTTATAAGTAGAATCAAAACATAACAATCCATATACAAGATAACTTTGGTGACCTCAAGTCAAATGATCACTTATACAGTCATCACAATGAGAATTCCATAGACATACAAATAATGTTCCAAATGGATTTCTCATTTCAGGTCTTTCTAGTGAACTTGTTCTCTAACAAGCACCCACAATTTTATTTAAGCATCTTTATACTTTAGCTTATGAGATCGAACATAACATGTACTAGTCTTTTTGCATTCTATTAATGTCTAATCTTAATAGAACAATAACTAGGAACAATTTAGGGATAATAGATAAATGCAATATGAATAACGTAATTATAATCTTATTATACTTTTATTTTCGTTATACAATTATCTCATGGACTTTATCATATACATCTAAATATGTACAAGATAACAAATGACTTTAAATAACTGTCACTATACTATAACCAAAGCGATTAGCTGTAGGGCATAAACTAACACTAAGATCTTCATAATCTAACTTCCCATGAAATTTCAATCGATTATGTCATTGCCTGTCATCACCTTAGAAGTGTTGATGCTAGTAATATGTTCAGATGCAGGTGGAATAGCAATTTATTGGGGTCAAAATGCAAATGAAGGAAAAGGAACCTTGGCTACGACCAGTGCTACTGGAAACTACGACTTTAATTAGTGAACATAGCTTTCCTACCAATTTTTGGCAATGGACGAACTCTCATTTTTGACCTTTCATGTCAGTGCGATGCATATAGTAACGGTTACACAGTTTTAAGCTCAGACATAAAATGATGTCAAGGAAAAGGCATTAAAGTGATTCTTTCTATTGGAGGAGCTGCAAGGAGCTATATACTAACCTTTGTTGATGATGCAAGACATGTTGCAATGTACCTCTAGAACAATTTCTTAGGTGGGAAATCTTCATCTCGTTCACTTGGCTCTGCTGTTCTCGACAGAATCGATTTCGACATTGAAGGAGGAACAAACCTTTAGTGGGATGATCTTGCAAGGTATCTTTCAGGATACAGTAAAAAGGGTATGAAAGTATACTTATCAGCAGCTTCTCAATGCCCATTTCCTGACGCTTGGGTAGGAACAACCCTGAAGACAGGTCTCTTTGACTATGTTTGGGTCCAATTCTACAATAATCCTCCTTGTTAATACACTCCTGGTCATATACACAATCTTAAAGATGCAAGGAAGCAGTGGACATCAGATATTCCAGCGACCAAGATCTTCTTGGGTTTACTGGCATCTTCAGAAGCAGCAGAGAGTGGTTTTATTCCTGTACTTGATCTAACCTCCAAGGTGCTTCCTGCAATCAAGAATTCTACCAAGTATAGAGGAGGCATGCTATGATCTAAGTATTACGTGTTAGATTAATTTTAATGATTAGTGTGATCCCCCAAACTCTGCTTCAGTGCGGGATTTCAAACTGAGTGTGATGATAAATTAGTGTGACCCATATTATTTTAATGGATTCTAATATAAAGATGGGCCCAAAATAATAGTTATTGAGCTTGTTAAAGGTAATTGGAATCATTAGGGATAATTAAGAATAATCCCTTCCCTCTTTCTTATGTAGAAGTTACATTAAAAGATATTAAAGAATAGACGTTCTTGCTCCATTGATAGAACAAAAAAAAGTAAGAAGGTGAGAGTGGATAAACTTTTGCATAAAGAAGAAATTACACGAGTATAAATCAAGTTTAGTATTTCTTTCTTTTGTTAATAGTGAGAATCTTAGGGTTTTCGAAAGTGTTGAATCAATTGTATCATAAATGGTCTTGGATGAATTCTGTACTTGAATTATTGTTAAGAATTGTTAAAGAATTTAATTTACATGACCAAAGTGGATATAGTTCCTCTATTAGGAAAGATGTGTAAACAAATAAACTCATTAATCGTTTTGTTTATTTATTTCCTATTCTTGACTTATTTCATTAAGCATTACTTGTGAAATATTTTGTGCTTATTCTAATGATTTTATGAATCTTGGACTATAGATTTACTATTTTAAAATCCCATCAAGAAACACAAAAATAAAAAATGATCATACACAAACAGAGATAAAATCTTTAATAAAAGAACTAAACACTTCAATTTTATTTAGTTTGTATTTTAAATAACATCCGGAAGAATTCAATAAAAATTTCGTTAATTCATAAAATTTAAATAAATTCAATCATCCATAGCCTTACTTTTATTTAGTAAAGCCGTTTCTAAGATCAAATACTAATAACAACATGAAATATGTTGTTTTAATTGTATGTCAAAGCATGTGAATTTATAAACAGACACCAGCGAGACAAGAACAAAATTATTAGTGTAACTGCTTAAGATTTTAATCTACATTGAACTTTACGTTTACTTCCTTCATATATCCAAATTGGTCAAAATTAGGGATTTCATCTTCCTTCCTTTTACTTGAACTTTTCAATATAATTATATTAATTAAAGAAGGTAATATCACGTTGTAAAAGCACCTGAATCAAATTTCTAAGAACTTATCATCTGTCCTTATACTATAATATACGTTCTTCGAACTTTAGTGGATGTCTGTATATATACACGTACAATTGGATACCAATATGCATTGGAATTCAAGAAACTTGAGATTTTCCATCTTCAACAACGCCTCCTATAAATTGAATTCAACATCTCTTGGATTTTCCATATCCACGTACGTGCAAGTGATATTGATCAGATCTAACGGACGTCTCTAATGGCAGAACGGAAGATACTGACGATGAGAATTCTCATTTAACATTTCTGATGCTGGGAATCTGTTCAATGCAGGGAAAATAGCAGTGTACTGGGGTCAGAATGGAAACGAAGGAAGCTTAGCGAAGGCTTGTGCTTCAGGAAACTATGCATTCGTCAACGTGGCTTTTCTACTGACTTTTGGAAGTAATCAACCTCCCACGTTAAACCTCGTCGGTCATTGTAATCCGTACACTAACGAATGTAGACGTTTGAGTTGTGACATAAAATCATGTCAGAAGAGAGGCATTAAGGTGATGCTTTCGCTTGGAGGATCCGCAGGAAGCTGCACTCCAATTTCACTCCAAGACGCAAAACGTTGCGACTTATATCTGGAACAACTTCTTAGGTGGGCACTCCAAGTCTCAACCATTTGGCAATGCTGTTTTCGATGGGGTGGACTTCGACATTGAAGGAGGCACAACATTTTACTGGGACGATCTCGTCAGGTTCCTGTCACAATACAGCAAAAGGGGGAGTAAAGTGTACCTGACAGCAGCTCCTCAGTGCCCCTATCCTGACGCTTGGATAGGGAAAGCATTGGCCACAGGTTTTTTTTTTTAAGGAAAGAAAGCAAAGGCCTAAACAATGGGCTTAGGAGTTAAAAACCCTACACATATCCTCTAAGAAGATAGTCACATTCTAAAGGAGGAAACTGCAAAAATGTAATTCAAAAACTAAATGATGTCGCATAAAAGCTAACCAATTAGCACAACGATTTCCTTAGCAAAAGACATGTAGAAGATGAGCCGTTCAGGATCGTGTTAATATGATTACATTTGAGTTCAATTCAACAACAACGCTCCATGACAATACAGTAATGGGAATGTAAAAGATCTTATAGCTGCTTGGAAGCAATGAACATCAAGAGTTCGTAAAACAAAAATTTTCTTGGGTCTACCAGCCTCCCCTAAAGCTGCCGGAAGTGGGTATATGCCAGTACCTAATCTGGTTTCCAAGGTGCTTCATGTAATGATAAGGTCTCGCAAGTATGGAGGTGTCATGCTTTGGTCAACATATAATGATCTCGTGAACGGATATAGTTCTACAATCAAGAAGCATGTTTGAAAATTTATGGTGCTTCTTTGTGAAGGATCGCTTACGCAGACGGAAACAAAAAATTACAATCTTATATAAATCTATTGTATTTAAGAATCATACTTATAATCAGAACAGGTAAAAATAAATACCTAAAATTCGTGAGAATTAATCGACACTGAACTTCAAAATTACGAAGTCTTTATATTCACCACACCAAAAAATATATCTCACTTTCAACACTTGATATAGCTATGGATAAATTTTGAAGAACACTTTCTTCAAAATGGAGAAAACATTTTTTTCTAAAACTTTTCTTTTGTTTATTTCGCAGACAAATGAAGAAAGATGAAATATCAAATATCACTCTGCTATTTTGTTTTCATGCACGTCCAGAAAAAAACGAAAATGTTGAGAAAACAAAGCATATAACAATTCCTTTCTCAGTTTTTGTATCTCACCGCATGTTATCTCTTTTGTTATTTTTCAAACACACTTTCCTTTTTGTTTGTAATAACGTCCACCAAAAACCGAAAACCAAAAGGACCTTCTAGTTTCCCCTTTCAGTTTTCTATATGCACACAATACTCAACGTTCATGTGCATAAAAGAAACGTCATTTGTAACCATTACAATGTTTATTGTAACCAACATGACGTTTTTTAATTAAATAATAATTATTATTTATAAAATGAAATAAAATAAAAACTATTTTAGTTCGTTCACCTATTTATATAAGAGAAATTTCAATATTAATTATATTTTTATGCTAGCAAAAAATATAATAATATGCCATATAAATTATTTAATAAATTATCTCATAATAAATTAAATAATCATAAATGAGAATATTACACTCGTAAGTATGTGACCACATAGGTTCATCACTAAGTCGGTAGTAATTAATCTAATTAATTACTAATCAAGGTTGGTGTCTAGCAACACTTCTTAACGACCGAATAGTGTGAAGTAACATCCTTACAAAAACGGAACCTCATTTTAAGAATAATGTATTATTACCTTCCATCATTACAACTCTTGATTATCCTACAGTATGGTTTAATTATTAAACCTTATTAGATAAACAACTATGTTACATGTCGATCATTAATGATAGATGAATGACTTAGAAAACTCATTTTTCCTCACTCATTCAATTACCCTGGCTAAGGTCTTGAAACAACCATTAAAATCAATGACAACATAGAGTTTAAACTCATTACCTAGAGTCGATGGATCCTATCTTGACTCACCATTAATCAGATAGGTACTTAAGTATATTCAATGATCATTCAACTAGCATTTTTACACACTAAGTGTCCGACATCAAAGCATAATAAGTGACTTATTGATTACCATGATGATCTCAGGTCAAAGGAAAAATATACATTTAAATCCTTATGAGAATACCCCACTTGACAGTTCATAGGTAATATTAATCATTGGGAATTCTCAGTTTGGTCAGTTCAATGATTATATCTCCATATGCATCATCTATATATGTAACTTAGTAAATGAGATCTACTAATATCTATCCAATAGATACTATTAC
>JANSVA010000009.1:29669841-29690653 GCA_025504915.1 Erythroxylum reticulatum | reverse complement strand
ATCAAGAACATTTTTAGATTAAAACCTAAAGACTTGACTCTCATTATCATAATCTCCATTATGATGGCAAGTGTATAAATTTAATTAAGGACTTATCATATTAGAATAAAAACAATAAACGTAATATGATAATAAAATCATTAGCCATGTTATTAATCAAAATTAATAATTACAAAACTAAAGTGTTCAATCTATTACATAACGATTAGGTCATGGGCATAATTCCAACACTTTGTTCAATAAGTATATAGTACTCATGCAAGTATCCAGTGATGCACCTAATAATATGAAAACTATTAATACACACATGTGTCTTATAATTACTAAAGGTGTACCAGTGTTCACGATTATTGGTACCACAACATTTGATCTTTAACCATGTCAATTGTTGATATACTAGAATTTGCTTTAGTTTAACAACTTAACTGTTTAGATTTTTATACTGATTATTCTCCTTGATATTAGGAATTTAATGTACAGGTTTGTTACTGCACAATTGTATTTAAATGTTGTTTAGTGATTGAATGATATACGACATAATTCTTTTCACTGTTGTTTTTTATATGGTATCCGAGCTACAAAGCTCCAAAGAGCCTGATCCATTTTGTTTTCTTTTCTTGACTCTTCTCTTGCAGTTAATACATTTCAATGGACTACTCCACCACTCCCTTCATCAATGTTGATCACACTACTGGCACTACTACTGTCATTCAATTCAATCCAGCATCTCAGCTACCTATAAAATTAACAAGGAGCGTCAATTTCTCCACCTGGAAAGCTCAGTTTTCCATGCTTATGCACGACCATGACCTCTTCGGCCATCTCGACGGTTTCGTACCACCTTCGCCACGCACAATTGGTGCCAGCCAAGAACTCAATCCTGCATTTAGCATTTGGTTTCGTCAGGACCAGCTTATTCAAAACGCTCTAATGGCATCCGTCGACTCCACAGTTGCCATTGCAACCTTAGCTCGTCAGGCTTGGGAATCTCTCCACACTGCTTTTGCAAACAAGTCCAAAACTAGGGTTTGCATGACCAGCTTGCCCGATTTACTAAGGATTCTCCACCCATGGCAGACTATTTACATCGAGTTCGTTCCTTTACAGACAAACTTGCTCAAGCAGGTGCTCCAATTGACAATGATGAACTCATTGTCCAGATTCTCCATGGACTTGGCACTGAATATCGTGAAATCTCTGCAGCCATATGTGCTCGCGACACCACCATCACTTATGAAGATCTCTACAACAAGTTATTGGATCATGAAGTATTTCTTCATCATAAGGAATCACAACAAACTCCTGCTCCCATTACCGTTGTCGTTGCACAACGCACCAAAAACTCATCTAACTACAATCCCAGAGATACTCGCCGCCCCTCAAAGAACAACCCACCCTAGTGCTCTACTGATCGCCCCCCAAACAACAACCCACCCTGGCACTCTACTGACTGCCCCAACAACCAGTCACCTCATTGGCATAACAACAACAGGTCAGCCCCATGGTGCGATAATAACAATCATACTAATCATGTTCGCTGCCAACTCTGTCACAAACCAGGTTATGAAGCGGATGTGTGTCGTTCTCGGTCGCATAATCATCTTAAGGCCAAGGCCAACTTTGCCGTGAGCCATCAAAGTCCAAACCACCCCTGGCTACTCGACTCTGGAGCATCACATCATGTCACAACTGAGCCACAACAAATGCCGGAATATATTGGTTCTGATGATATTTCAATGGGAAACGGTACAAAAATAATTGTTACTCATTCTGTTTCTACTCAATTATCTACCTCAAACAAAGTTTTTATGCTCTCTAACACTTTTTGTGCACCTGACATAAAGTATAACCTTATTTCCATCTCCAAATTTTGTCGTGATAATCGAACATCTGTTGAAATTTTTCCCTCTCATTTTTGTTTGAAGGATTTACACTCGTAGATTTTGTTGGTGCGCGACCAGAGTAAAGACGGACTGTATGGGTGGCCTAAAACATCACAACCTCCACCCCAAGCCTATTCCATCAAGAAAACTACCACAGTTAGTACTTGGCATCATAGACTTGGACATCCCCATTCCCGAATTTTGAATTTTATTTTCAATAACTTTTTTATGTCATTTTCTGATCGGGACAAATTTCATTTTTGTAATTCTTGTCGTTCTTATAAAACTCATCACCTATCGTTTTCCGAGTTCATTCTCTCAAGTTAGAAATCTTTCCAAACTCTTTTTAGCGATTTATGGGGCCCTTCCCCCGGCCTTTCGCTCATCAGGTACGGTCTCTCCTTCCTCTACCCCTGAAACAACTGAAACCTCCTCCACTCATGTTACACCTTCTAACGCTCCACTCAACCTCCTACTAGCCAAACCACATTTACCAAATCCTCTATACATACAACCAACCACCAAATCATCTTCCTCTAAACAACCACAAATTGTCTATCATCGTCGTTCCCAACGCATGATACCCCGCATTTCACCAGATATCCCTTCCCCTCGTCCATCAAACCCGACCCAACATCCCCTCCTTCTTCCCATCCCACAACCTCTGAGGAACCTCTTTTAACATCTGATTCGTTACCCACCATTGCCAATCATCTTGTTTCTTGCTCATAACATAACATTTACAAACCAACAAAAACATTTGACTATCTAGCCCACCTATCACCCACCATTACCCCTACCACTCTTAGACACGCCCAAAAACACAAAGAATGGAGAGAAACCATGAGGGCAGAATTAGATGCTTTACTGAGAAACAAAACATGGGAATTGGTTCCTAAGGATCATATGAAAAATGTAGTTGCTTGTAAATGGCTTTACAGGATCAAACGCAAACCAGATGGGTCGATCGATCGATACAAAGCACGTCTTGTTGCCAAAGGATTCACTCAATGCCCAGGCATTGATTATCATTCTACCTTTAGTCTTGTGGTGAAACAAACAACAATTCGTGTTATCTTGTCTCTTGCTATACAAAAGAATTGGGTACTTGGCAAACTTGATGTAAACAAGGCTTTTCTTCCCAATGATCTTGACGAAGAGGTCTACATGTCACAGCCTCTAGGTTTTGAGTTCCTTGATTTCCCCGATTATGTATGTCAACTCTGCAAAGCTATATATGGCCTTAAACAAGCACCTTTAGCTTGGTACACGGCTTTTACTAATTATTTAAAGACCCTTGGGTTTGCAAAATCCAATTCAGATCCATCTTTGTTTATATTGCGTTTTGGCAATGTTAACATTTTTGCTCTTGTATATGTCGACAACATCATCATCATTGGCAGCAATGAATTTATGGTTAATCAGGCGATTTCTTCTATTGCTCGTCGTTTTTCTATCAAAGATCTCGGCCAATTACACTACTTTTTGGGTACTAAAGTTCTTAGATGTGCTAATGGGTTGATTATCTGAAGCCAATTACATTAATGAATTGTTGACTTCCATTATGTTTGTAATCAAGTCTGGAATAAGGACCTTCGTATGGTTCATGTTCATGCAATGGATCAATTGGTTGATGTTCTTACCAAACCGCTTCCAAAAATGGCCTTTGATCGTAATTTCTCCAAGCTTGGAGTTGTTTCCAACTGACCAGCTTGAGAGGGCATAAAGGTGTATGAGTGTTCACAATTATTGGTATCACGATGCTAGTCTTTGACCATGTCAATTGTTGATATACCATAATCTACTTTAGTTTAACAACTTAGTTATTTTGATTTTTATTATACTGATTATTCTCCTTGATATTAGGAGTTTCATGTACCATTTTGTTACTGCACAATTGTATTTAAACGTTTGTTTAGTGCACAATTGTATTTAAACGTTTGTTTAGTGATTGAATGATATACAACATAATTCTTTTCACTCTTGTTTTTTATAATTACCCTTATATTAAAAGAATCATAAGCTAAAGTGATTATTCTTTCAAGCAGGTAAGGAATAAAATCTAAGATGCAGGTAAGAATTTCAAAAAATTGTTAACACTCTTACAAAAAGTAACAAAATTGAATTTTGCTTGCACTATTGGACAGCAAAATGATGTTGGCATTGGAGGCTTGGGTCTTAAAAGAGAGAACGATCCTTGAAACAGGTAGTGAAATAATATAAAAGCATAACTAAATCTGGCGCGAAAAGCGCGATGGTTTATTCAATTTGTAACGGACCAAATCCATTGCTCTACCGGCAATCTACCTTCCTTTTCCCTTCCAATGTATTCAACTATTTCCAAGAATTCCCAGTAAAGATGTGATTCCCCGAGGAACTTTCTCTCTGTTAATTTGTAACATTAACATAGATTTCTGAGACAAGTATCTGAGTTTTTGCAAGGTACTTTATTGCCAATGTTTCTGGTAAGTAATAAGCTTTTTTGCAAACGTAAGCTCGATAAATGATGTCTGGTCGGAATTTCTCAGGGCAGGAAATGGCCGTTCTTCAGAAGGAGATTCCGGCTTTTGAGTTCAGAGATGCTCAGATTAACAAGATACGATACTGTAAACAGGATTTTGCACATATTTCTCATTACGTCGTTACTGATTATGATTGGAAGGATTATTGTCCCGTGGCTTTCAGGTGCTTTTACGTCCCTTTTTCTCTTCTGATTTTCAGTTAAATAATTGTATGAAATGCGTGATATATATTGTGTTGAATCAATGGCGAAACATTATTAACCCGTTCCCTGGAAAAGGGTAATCTGCTAAATACCTAAATTCCAGAAGAAAGAACTAATAGATATGTAAATGTTGTTTTGTTCCAGACGCTTAAGAGAGCTTGAAAACATTGATCATACTGAGTATATGCTGGCAATTTGTGCGGAAGACGTAATAAGGGAAGTCTCTTCACCAGGGAAATTCGGTCGTCTGATTATTTTGACAACAGATGAGCGTTTTGTGATTAAAACTCTGCGTAAATCTGAAGTGAAGGTAAAGATCAATCATCTGGGATCTCTGAGAATCACCATCTTCCCGAAGTTGTTGGTTATGAACTTGAACAGACGGTGCAAGGATTCTTAATTCTCTTTTCCATGCAGGTGATGGTGGATATGCTTCCAAACTATTATGCTTATCTTAAGAAGAACCGAGCTTCATTGTTGACCAAGCTATATGGAATTCATGTTGTGAAGCCACATGGAGGCCTCAAGGTAAAGACATCTTCGTTTTGTATCTGGTTTGACCAAGTTTTGGTTTTCTGCACAAGAGAAGAGACATTACTTTGATTCACATAAGAGTCAGATCAACTGGGCAGTGTCACTAGGCTCTGAAAAGATTACTAAAGAAATGAACTTCTCAACTTATTTCTCTGGAAGTTCATCAGAAGTTCTTCTGCAACTTATTTTCCCATTGTTATGGTCTATAGTGATCAGGTTTCTGTGAAGATAAATAATCCCCTGAGATCCTTTACCTGCTACTTTTGCTCCATTAGCAAACAATTGTCCTTGAAGTTGGGTAGTCTGCAACAGTATTTGCAACCATGGCATATGTTTATGGCCATTATGAAAAGAAAATATAGAGGAGAGAGCAAGCCCTGGAAAAGAAAACAAAGGATTCTTGATTAAGGTTCCGATGCTGAGTTCCTCAAGTGATTTTTCATGTGCAGGTTTATTTTTCTGTGTTGTCAACTGTCATCCCTTCATCTGTGGGAAAATGCAAAATTTATGATCTCAAAGGCACGCCTAAAGGAAGAAAACAGAACAGAAAGAAAATCGAGGGAAAAGTCATATACAAGGACAAGGATTTTGATCTTCTTTTGCACCTAGATCCACTGACACACTATAAATTTTTGAAGTAAGTTGGCTCATCTGTTTCAAAGTCATAGCATATATAAGAGGCCTTTTCTAATAAAGTTTGTGTATATTTTGACCCTCAAATGCATCAAAACTTTTCTGGTTTTTGTTAAAAACATTATTCGACTTTCACTTTACAGGCAACTCCGATATGATTGCGAGTTCTTGGAATCTGAGAAAATCATGGATTACAGTCTTTTGATTGGTGTTGCTATGCAAGCTCCCAACAAAGGTGATTGCTCCCACCGCCATGATATAGAGGATATAATAGATGATCCTGTTAATTTCGTAACGTTTCAATCAGAAGGAAATTCCTGAATCTACGTCATTTTTTGTTTCTCATTTAGTCTACTTGGAATCAGATGCAACAGTTTATACTATATCTGATGCAGAAAATTGTGTTTACTAATAGCAAATGCAAACTTTAATCCGGAATAGATAGACTGTTGTTATATAGTTCTTCTTCAGGAATGTCTCTTTTCAGTTGCTTGTTTAGTGACAATCCCTGATTCATCCGCACATCCTTGATTAAGAAATCTTTTTGTGTCAGCTTTTCATTTATGAAACTTGTAGCTACCCACTTTGTAAGGAATGAAAGTTTTGGCTTGCACTCAAGAATTTCTTTCCATTGAATGTGTTTCGCAACATTTATTCTCGACTCTTTACAGTTTGATTGCTTTCAGCTATATACACAATACTAAGTATCTTTTTCTGCAGTAGCCACTGATGGTAGCTGTTCCTGTGGTCAAAAGGCAGTTCCCAACTCCAGTTCTACAACCACCTTTGGCTCTTTAAACAAAAGTGGTGAAATGTGCCAAATATCAAATAGGTAACATCTGCTTTGCTTTGAATCCTTCAAAATTATAGCAAATTCCCACCCGAATACAGGTGTGGAATGCTACTTCTGCTTATCTTGGCAGTTGTGATTTCAGAGATCTGTTAATTATATAGCATTTCATTTTCAGTTGTTCCTCATTGTTTATACTTTTATATATTCCAGTCCTGATTTTAACTTCGGCATGGCGATGCGTGCTCGTGCGACGACTCGGAGGGGAGGATCAGCTCATCCTAGTATACAGGACCCCAGGGGCTGCAATGTGAAGTTATATTTTAAAATCGTAGATATATTCCAGAATTATGGTGTCTCTAAGCGCATTGAACATGTTTACAAGTCATTACAATACGATTCTAAGTCCATTGCTGCAGTAAGTCCTGAAGTATATTCTACTCGTTTTCAGGATTATCTTCACCAGATATTTCAATCAGAAGATTCAGAGAAAGGGGATGCCTTTTAGTTCTACAAACGAAACTCTTTCTTTTTTCAAATTGGAATTTGTGGAGCTTTCCTGGAACATGTTTTAGGTGATATTGAGCAAATTGTCGATGATTGATTGTAGTAAAGCGATGTTGATCCTTGATAGAGATTACTGATTCCATGAAAATCTTCTTCCAGTTTTCACTAGAAAAACATAGATTGAAGTTTAACTAGTTTTTGAAAATTATTTTTCTTTAAAACAATAAATTAATTATTTTTTGTATGTACATTGCATAAATATTTAAGAACATGTATTAATTTGCTAACTATATATTTCAAGTAAACTAGATCGGAAATTAAATTAATAAAATAAATATTTAAGGTTATAAAAAATTTATATAATAATGATTCAAAAATTAACAAATTTAAAATAGGATTGAAAATGAAAATTGTTCTTATCCATCAAAGAAGTTAAAATTTTAATTAAAAATTTATATAAAAATTAAATAATTTATTTTGATTTATAAAAATCAATTAGTTTACAAAAATAGATCAATTAATTAATAAATCAGCTAATTTTAATACAATAGTTATTAGGATAAATCAAAAATAAAAATTAAACTAATTTTTAGTTGTTTCAACCTAATTTAGTTTTTTAAGTAAAAAAGATTTAACCCAAACAATTTAAATTGTCATTTCTAAAGAACTTTTTTTTAAGGGTCCTCTAATTTTTTTTGTTGTAAATTTTAATTTTTGTTTCTTATTTTTAGTTTCCTTTTTTAAAATAAAAGCAAAAAATTTTCTGATTGTTAATGTCTAATAATTGTATATTATATAAAATTGAAAGATAAATTATTTTTATAAATAAATAAATTTTTATTTATTTTAAATATATTTTTATTGTTAAAGTAAATTTTATTTAAAATTTAAGTA
The DNA here is from genome assembly GCA_025504915.1 of Erythroxylum reticulatum. Lineage (NCBI taxonomy): Eukaryota > Viridiplantae > Streptophyta > Magnoliopsida > Malpighiales > Erythroxylaceae > Erythroxylum > Erythroxylum reticulatum. Next base: position 29,682,687 of record JANSVA010000009.1, on the reverse strand, counting down.
TAATGAAAATATTTTAAATTTTAATAATATTTAATAATAATTATTAAATTAAAATTATTTTATCTTTAAAATTAATATTGAAATTAATTATAGAAATTGAGTTGAGCTATTAAATTAAATTATTTATAATTCATATTACTAATTGATATTAAATAATTAAATATAAAATATTGAATTTAATTATTTTAATTTATTAATAATTAACATTAAATAATTAAATATTATATATTGGGTTGATGGTAAATTATGTTATAAAAATAAAAACTACTTTTGTGATTTTCATAATTTATAAAAGCTAGAAAATATCAAAATAAAAATACTATAAGTTCAAACAAATAATTTTTTACTAAATTTAAAAAAACATAAATAAAAACAAACATATCAAACTTCTCATCGTCTTTGCTCACAATATTAAGTCAGTTTTTTTTGGCAACGGTCTTCTCACTTTAAAATATCAAATTTTTTGTTTCGATTATGACGTTTCTATCGTGTTTTATTAAATCTTATCTATATATTTATGTAACTTCGAATAAATATATAGATAAGATTCAATAGAATAGAATAACCGGAAGAGAGAATTTGAGTTGAACTTTTGATCTTGTTGACTTCTAAAAATCACTCAAAGACTTTGAAAGCCCTAGGCTGAAAAGGTATATATGTTGAAGTTATTGTTTACACTTGTTTAAATCCAACCACTTCCTAACTTTTTAATTATTAATTGAGCTAATTATAAAAATATCAAAACGTATTTAATTTCACAATATTAGCTTAAATTTTTTTTAAAAAAAGGTTTAAATAATTATTTTAATTTTTTACAAAAATAATTTGATGGTAAGTTTTTAATTAATATCAATAACATAAAATTTCATATCATATTAATATATTGTCACGTGACTTTAAATAGTAGTGTCACGTGTTAGATTTGTTGTTTAATGTCGGATTATTTTTATATATTTTAATAATTATTAAAATTTCATACTGATATTGTAAAATTAAGTAAATTCCAATATTTTTAAAATTAAACCTTATTAATTTACAAAATAATTTATGTACTTACTTATTACATAATAATTATTAAAAATTTTGAATAATTAAACATATAATTGTGGGCTTTTCGTCTGGTCTAGGCCATATACGAAATGCTTCGAGAATTTGTGAGTGCTAATTGGACTTAAAAAGGCAAAGCCCTTTAAACCGAACTTCGACTTAAATCGTCCACTACCTGCGTTGAGCCTTCGAAGGAGACGAACGGCAAATCCTATAGTTGAGCAGCTGGTAGGACATGGACGGCACGACACGACAGCTTAAAGAAGCACCAGGAGGTGGAAAAGACAATATGCTGTATTATTATATTCGTGGGTTTAGTTTGTTCTGTTGAATCATCATTGCCTTTTTGAGTTGAGCTCGATAAAAATACTCGAGACAATGCAAGATTTTATCACCTCCATGTCCTTGGACCACCCTAGTTCAGTAAGATCAAAGGACATGACACCAAGCATACATGGAAAGTGGACTAACTCCAACTCCTCAGTCCTGGTGGTCCTGAGGAGATCCAACATTGACTGTTTAATGTCATTGACTGCTCTGCTTGTCACGAGAAATGTGGCTGAGGAATGATTTGTTTTCACCTTTAAAAACTTTAAAGGTAAAAAGAGTTTCAAAAACATGATTTTTAAGAATTTTAGTAAATTTTTACTGAGAAAATGTAGTAATACGAAGGATTAAACTAGATAACCCTCATTTAAATGTTCTTAATTTAGATAATTTTAATCATAATAATTATAAAAATAATTAAAATAACGTGTCTTTTAATAAAAATATCTACATAACTTAAGGTAATTTACATATATAATGGTTATTTTCAGGGTAAAGATCGGCAGGAAACTTATTAGGATCCATTCCTATAAGAAAACAAAATATAACTCATTTTTAATTGTCATTAAAAATAAAATGAGGTAATAAAAAAGGTAAAAATTGGAGCTTTCTTTTAACATTAAAGTAGTGGTCACCTTTTTTATATTTTGTGTAGAACATAAACCATAAAAATTGAAATGAATGCTACTTACTACACGGTCAGAAAACGCAAAAATGGTATCATTAAACTAGAATTCACAAAGTACCGTTGAAGGTGATGTGAAGAGAAGTAGAACGTTAAAAGAAGTGAGAAAGCAATCCTTCGCTAGAGCAGCACGAGTGGTGATGGACCACAAGTGTCGTTGGCTGGTGTCTGACAATTAATTAGCACAAGCTCTGGTTAAAACCTAAACAATGGAGGATTTACCTATGCCTCTGAACTTGGCTCGGGTCGGGTGATCATCCTCGTCCTTGGAAGTTGGAACCTAAGACTAGGCTAAGTAGTTCTTGAGTGTCACTCTGTCCTATAAACCGCATGGTTAAAGCTTTTACTGCACATCTCATTCCAGGGTCTTTCTCTAAAGAGGAATGTTTTAGCAATCATTGCAGTTCTGATCTTTAATTCGTTAGCCCTCTAAAAAGTGAGTACAGAGGATACCAACCAACAACATTACTTGGCTCAATCCATTCTAATATTCAAAACTACTTCGTTTTGAACATTTTAGAGACTGCCTAATTTAATATTGGAAGTTCTAAAAAGTAATAACGGAGCATTTCAACTTGCCTCAAGGATACAAGGGACACGGACAAAAGAGACAATTGATTATTACAAGGTTTAAGGTTAAGCCTACAAAGGATTAAGATCCTTGAAAGCCCGACAAGCTTTTTATTTTTATTTTTAAATTTAGTAAAAAAGAATCTCTTTTTTTATTTTTTAGTTTTCAAAATTTATAAAACCACAAAAATTTATCTTTATTTTTTATTTATGTTTATAATATGATTTTCTATTAAGTAAATATATATTATTTAATTATTTAATAAGAGTTGTGAATAATTTAATTTAATATTATATATTTAGTTAAATAAAATTAATTATTAATAAAATTATAAATAATTTATTTAATTTTGTAATTAAGCTAAATTAATAATAATTAATAAATATAATTAAAATTAAATTATTTTCAAAATATGTAAATTTCAAATAAATTTTGATTTAATAATTAAAATATAATTAAGATAAATTTTATCTAATATAAATTATCATAAGTAATAAAAATATTTTAACAACTAAACATATTTTTATTTTTATCTGAAAGAAAAACTAAAAATCAAATCATAAAACAGAATTAGAAATGTCAAAAAAAATGCTTTTTAAGTCCTTTTTGCCTGCCTTTTAATAGTTTTCGTTTTGACTTTTGAGTCCTATCTCAATTATAAGAACGAGGAATATTATTTTTGTGATGTTTCCACAATTTACTCATAACAAAAAACTATAATTGTTATTTTTTAGATAAATATTAAAAAAATCTATCTAAATTTTTAGATAATAAATTATAAAACTTAATTCAAGCTCTCGAAAGTTCAAAAAGCTAAGCATATGGAGTCCAAGTAAACATGAATACATTCCAGCTCATGGTATTGCAGCTTAGTTGGCTAGAATATAGGGAGTTGAACTCATGGAAGATGCGGTTAATTAACATGAGAAAAGGAAAAAAAAGAACTGGCGAAGACCCACGTATGCCATGTACCACATAAGACAAAACAAGAACTTGGTCACTCTGCACAGCAGAGGATCTTAAGAAACAAAGCAGAAGTGAAAAGATCAGTTCTTGAACAAAGAGCAGATGCTGAAGTCAGAAAGGATGAAACTTGAGTGAGTTTTAGTAAAGAATAGAGCTAAGATGAGTGAAACGGAGAAGGAGAAGCAAATCTCTGTTTGAAATTAAAAGGGAAGAGAGACTGAGAGAGAAGAAGAAGAGAAAGGAGAAAATGGAAAGAAAAGGAAAAGGTGTGGGGAGAGAAGACAAAGGGAAAGTAGAAAAGCAAGAGGGTATATTGAAGGGTGAAGTAAAGTTGAAAAGATGGATGTTTTTTGTTGGGAAGAGAGGAGGCCCATCTACTCCATCACCCACTTGGAGGCTCCATTTCTCTTCCCCAATTCACAGCGACAACGAGAAAATCAACAACCCTTTTGAAGAGTTTCTAAGTACTAGCAATACTGTTTCTGCAAGAAAACTTTGTGCCAACCTGTGGGAGTTTCAGCCCCAACTCCACTTTTCACAGCCTAAAATGAGCAAGAATTTTGGGTCCAAAGGAGGCAGTCGTCGCCACCAGAAGGACAAGAAGGCCTTTGAGCTTCGTAGTCGTTTGGCTGACCCTCCTAATACGACACCTTATGATCAGGTTTGCTTTTCCTGTTTTCTTCTTTTGCTGGACTTTTCATAGTGTGGTTAATCGACATGATTGACTGACGCAGGGAAGGTGGTTTGATGGAATCTTTTGGATCTTACCAGTTTTTTTCTTTTTTGGATTGCATTTGTGATTACGGTTTGGACTAGGCATGCTTGGTGGTTGTTGAAATTTCTGCTTGTTCAAACTGTGCTTTTGTTGGTCTGTGCTTAAATCTCTCAATTACCCAGAAAAAAAACACTTATTTTGCAGGGAACAATTCGCAATTAGTTGATCAAATGGTGGATTCTGCCATTCTTTTTCTTTCTATTCTCGGTGGTGTTGGCTGATCGATGTCCTCTAGTAGTGCTTTTTATTGATAGTTAGCAACTCAAGTGTGGTGTCCCCTGGTCAGATTCATGATATGTGAGAAGACTGAGAGTGATCATTGCAAATTGTGTTTAGACATTGTTTCTTTGCGTGCTAGGTGTATTCAACTATCAGAATCCAAATTGTTTGCTATTTTGAGTGGATAAGTGTAGTTCAATGACTTCGGGATAATGATGAGGGCGCTGCAAGAAATCCCTTTTTCCTTCAGACTGCTGTGGTTTTCCTCTCCTAATTGATTTCTGTATGCTTCTTCTATTTATTTTCTTTTCTGTGTCCTGAGTGCATTTCTAATTAGATTGTGAAGCAAGATCAGTCACCAAAACTTTATGTCTGGTTTTGAGTTGTGTTCATAAGAAGTTTCAGTGCCTAGAAGTCTATAACCCTGTGCTGTTCATGCCTAGTTTATTGAAACACATTGCTGTCTGAGACATCAGAATTGAAAAGGGGAATTTTAAGCTCCTGTTCCCTGAACATTGGGACAATATATGAGCATGAAAATGGCATTGAAGAGGACAGGTACAAGGGGAGAGTCGGGGAGAGATAATTCAGGAAGAAAGAATTACAAGAATTATTTATTGATACCTATAACCCAATTATTAAAATGAATGCTGATTAAGTCACAGATTTCCTCTCTGTGGCATTGAATGTCGATTGAGAAAGAACCTTATCCTTACTTTGACATTTCCAGCGAGCAAGTAGTGGTAACTTGAGGAGACATGCTGCAATATCATCAATTGATCACCATCATCCGCATGATAGAAATGACTGTACCCTAAAGCCTCTATCTCCTAGCTGTGGTAGCTCCATGGAGGTAACTATCATTATCCTTCCACTTATGAGTTGCAACTTAAAGAGTTCGTTTTCCTCTTTATTTTTTTGATTCACTACAGTGCAGGGTGAACAAATCAAAGATGCATCATTACTAGCCAAGGTGATTAGTATAGTTGTAGGAATGTCCTTTTCGGAAACTATCTTATTTATCTTCCCATCATACACCATGGCATGGTACTTACCTAATTACCTTAATCTCCAGAATTAGTTCCATGAAATAGCTATTCTGGCTTCTGTTTCATTTTACATGTATTAGCTATTTAGTTACACAGCTGTCCTTTTACGTTCTATAATTGACCGCCAAATTTATACAACTTTTCTCACAGGTTGCACCTTATAAACCTGTAGTTACTGCTTCTAGCTCGTTGGATTCAAAGGGCCGATTGGAAGAGTCGAAGTATGGCCTTAAGACATCAACAGAATTACTCAAGGTGCTTAATCGAATTTGGAGTCTTGAAGAGCAACAAGTATCAAACTTGTCACTGGTAAAAGCTTTGAAAAGGGAATTGGAGCACTCTCAGTCACAGGTAAAAGAGCTACGAAAAGAGAAACTGAAGAACAGGCAAGAAATGGAAGAATTGATGAGGCAAGTTGAAGATGATGAAGCTTTTAGGAAGAACAAGGTGAAAGATCATGTGAAAGCTGCAATTCAGTCAATGGAAGCAGAGGTAGAAAATGAGGGGAAGTTGAGGAGGCACTGGGAGAGTCTGCATCGGAAACTAGCACAAGAGCTTTCTCAGTTGAAATCTTCTTTCTCCAGTGCTTTGAAAGATCGAGAGAGAGAAAGGAAGGCACGTATTTTGTTGGAAAGTTTGTGTGATGAATTTGCTAAAGGGGTAAGAGAATACGAGCAAGAGTTGCGTTTACTAAATCACAACCATGACAAGGAACCTGTTGGTAGGGAAAAACCTGATCGATTGGTTCTCCATATTTCAGAGGCATGGCTCGATGAACGGATGCAAATGAAAATTGCAGGAGCTCAAAATGATCTTTCAGGCAAGAATACAGTTGTTGAGAAATTAAGTCCGGATATAAAATCCTTTCTTCAAGCTAGACATTCTGCTGAAGTGGCAAAGGACAATAGTTTGTCTGCAAATGAGGCAATAATCAATTGCTCACGGCGGGAATCTTTTCCACTAAATGAGGCCAGAAGTGCGCCTCAAGATGCAGCTGATGAAGAATTATCTTCTGACAGTGGTTCTCGTTGCTTTGAGCTAAACAATGGCGGAGGCATGAAACAAAACAAAAGCAGCTCTAAACGACATGGAGAAAGCCACCTTGAAGAAATAGTGAATTCAAATTCCAGGAACATAACAACTGGATCAAGGGTAAATTGTAAGTTTCCTGACAAGACAAGGCCACAAATTCCGGGAGTAAGCCAAGTTGCGGGAATAAGGAATGCGGGAACATCAGATATTGCTGAAGAAGCTCTACATGATAAAAAATGTAAACTGGTCGGGACTTGTCGATTCCACTCGAATCATGTCTTTGATAACCTTGTCAGAAATCATTCAGTGTCATCTGAAGGTGATAGAATTCATCCTGAGGGTGCTTTGCAGGAAGATGTTTGTGTGCAGCCTGTTTTTCCAGGACATGCCAGTCCGGTGCAGCAGTGGATGTCGAAGTTGGACTCTCCAGAATTTCAAACAACTGAATCTTCTGTGAAATTGCCGAAGGGCTTTAAGGAAAATACTTTGGAAGCAAAACTTATGGAGGCAAGATTGGAGGGTCAAAAATCTCGTTCAAGAGCTTCTAAAGGTCCTCTTTAGGTTGATGGGCAAGTTACAAACTAGCTTCTTGTTAAGTACTTCAATAATTCAGTAGTAGCCTGGATCTTCCCTTGCGATATATTTTACCCTACGACCGTACTGCAATTTTTCCATTCAAATTTTGGATTATAGTATGATGCATATATTAGTAACATTAGCTAACTTGCATTTTGTCCAATTTCAGAATGTGGGCCGAACTTAGTTCGGACCGTTAAAGTTGAATCAAGCCTACCTTCTCTAGTTTGAACTCGGTTAAAATTCAATCAATCTTAATTTGATATGTTTGAATTCGAACGAATTATCTTTAGATGAATTCGATTTAAATGACATTTGTAAATTTTAATGAGTTTCCGGTCTCAATTAATTATCTTTTTTAAAGTTTTAAATAAGTTAGGATTTTCTTATTATGACTTTTAAACATTAAACTTTTTGAATTTAGAGACTAATTGTTCTTATAGTTAAAAACTATTTAGATGTGTCTTTCCATCACACAACTTTTTGAACAGAGAGGCTATTTGTTCTTACTAACTAAATCACTTTAATGTGTCCCACAAAGTTAATGCATGTAACAAAAGAAGAATAAAACAAAATTATTTCGCTTTATTTTTCAAAAGCCAAAATTACTTTAAATTATATAACATCATTAATGAATAGAACGTAATAAAGTAAAAATATGAATTCGTATCTTATTAGTAAGTTTGATCTTTTTCTACATATTCATTCGAATCACTTTCTAAAATAGGTTTATTTTTACTCAAGCAAGGATTACTAGCTTTTGTAGAGCCAACACCTTTTCCTAATAGGAGTTGAATCTTTTAATAATTTATTTGAAATATAATTTTAATTTTAATTAAACTTTAATTAGAATTATAATGAATTATAATTAAAAAATTAAATAAGCCCAAGTAAGCTCTAATATCTCATATCGGTTCTTATTTATTAAACTTATCATATTTAACCTTTAAATTTTCTTAAACTTTACAATCAAGTTCAACTTGATTAAATTAATTTTTTTATCTTTAACCATTCTTTGTATGTATCCTATTAGGTTCTTAAATATATTAGCAATGATTATAAATTATAACCTTAAATTGTATTTATGATTAGATAAGTTAAACTTCTTTAATTTACCTTTAATTCTTTAATTAAACAGTTTATATTCATAGCTTAATAGGAATGTTAAAATAGTTTTTACCAACTTTTCCGTGCATATTTTTTTTCATATAATTCAATTTTTTATCACATTGTATTCTGATTATACATAAAGTATGAAATTAATATTCTATTAATGACATTTGAAAAATATTTTCAAAGTATCACTTCACATTGGCTAAAGATTTCTCGAATCAATATCAATCAAAATCATTGAAACATTCAGTCGATTTGTTAAAAGGAGAGCTAGTCTTTCGTGGTCTACTAATGCAGGGGTATTTAGTAGAGTCGTTGCTATATTGATTAGGAGTGGTAGTTTCTATAAGTTTGGTAGAGATCGAGGAGATGGTAGTGATTTACGATAACATAGCATTACTAGCGCACCATCGGTAGGATCAAATAGAGAGGTTAGATATAGGCTTAGAGGACCTTTTAATAGAGGAGCTGAAGGGGTACAAAGATGTGCTACCTACTAGAGAGTTCACATAGGACTATATTAGGGACCCATTGGGATCAATCAGGCATGATACATCTGTAGAGAGCATGGATATTTACAAAAGAGCTATCCAACAGTAAGAAGGAGCTCAGAAGCGAGGGTAAAGGAGATAATACGTGGTCAGAGTGGTGTTTCTAGTTTCGATAAAGATTCAAGTTGAGTCGGTAGTACAGGCAATGGTAGAGCTATTGGATCTGGGCTGGTAGTGGTTATAGATACTAGTGGGATGTCTTTAACATAAGGTCAGACTCAAGCAAGGATATACCATATGACAAAGGAGGAGGTATCCGCAACCGACAATGTCATTTCTGTTAGGGTGTTATTATTTAATATTGAGGCATATATGTTAGTAGAGCCAAGATCTACCCATTCCTACATCCTTTTAGAGTTTACTTTTAGAGTTTTGGGAAAGGTTAGTAATGAGCTCCACAGAATTGAAAGACAAAAAAAGTTCGGATTTAAGGAAATAAGAAGATGGTAGATTCGAATTAACCAAAATTAAATCTGGTACGCAAGGTTTCAAATTTACCTACTAGACCTCAAGAAGAACTTGTCACGGGCAACCTAAATAACGAGTAAAAAACGAACCAAGAAAATTGTTTAAGATCAAAATCACGCCACAATCTGATTCAGTTGATAAGTGATGTTCAGTTCCTAAGTTGATAAAAACAAGAGGGGTTTCTCCTCTCAATATGGCCGACGGCACACAAGAAATAATATGATCAAAAAGTTCTTCCAAAATCCTAAAACATAACTATTTATACCTAAGCTTAATGCTAAAAGACTTGGGCTTAAAATACATGGAAGCCTAAAATATAAATAAGTACAAAATAGATCATAAGCATGCGCCTAAAGGTATGGTCTTATTGAAGTGCCAAGTCTAGTCAGAAGCGCGCCTCCTTTTGCGCTTCAAATGATGAAGAATAGCACAACACAATGATCTTCAAGTTCCAAGTGAATCCGGTCCAAGGAATTGAGATTAGTGGATTAATTTAGGCTGTGATCCAACTAGCTCTCCTCCAATAAGCTTGGCTAGCTTCATCCTCTCCATAAGTTAGCCCACATGGGCATAGAGAGCCTCCTTGAATCTCTAGGTCCTAGCTCTGAACATAGGTCTAACTGGAATGACAAGCTCGCCCTCGTCATGTACGCCATCTCCATGGTGATTCTTACTCCTGCTCACATCAATCCCTCCCTCCTCAAGAAGATTCGTCCTCGAATCTGAATCCATATCAAAAGGAGAAAGTTTACCTATATTAAAGGTAGCAGAAACATTGTACTTACCCGGCAGATCAGTCTTGAAAGCATTATCATTGATCCGCTCCAACACCTGAAATGGACCATCACCCCTAGGATCTAACTTGGACGTCCTTTGGGCAGGGAACCGGTCCTTCCTCAGATGCAACCAAACCTAATCACCAAGTTCAAAAGTCACTAGCTTGCGCCCCTTGTTGGCTTGGTTGGCATAGACCTTATTCCTCTGCTCAATAGGTTGTCTTGCCTTCTCATGCAACTCACTGACCATCTCAACTTTCCTCTTGCCATCTGTACGAGACAACGTATGTAAGGGTAAAGGCACCAAATCCAAAACAGTCAAAGGTGGATTGCACACATCTATTATATGCAAACTCAATAAATGGAAAACAGTCACCCAAAGTTTTCAAATTTTTACCAACTACAGCACGCAACAAGGTACCTAAGGTTCTATTAACAACCTCAGTCTGTCCATCTGTTTGTGGATGACAAGTAGTAGAATAAAGCAATTTAGTACCCAACTTCTCCCACAGAACACGCCAAAAATGGCTAAAAAATTTAACATCTTTATCCGAAACAATAGAACTAGGAATACCATGCAATCTAACAATATCCCTAAAGAATAAATCAGCAACATGCACATCATCATCAGTCTTATGGCATGCAATGAAATGCGCCATCTTACTAAATCAATTAATAATAACAAAGATGCTATCATACCCCTTCTTTGATCTAGGCAGTCCTAAAATAAAATCTATAGTAATATCAACCCAAGGTTCAGTAGGCACAAGTAAAGGGGTATACAATCCATGAGATTTAATAGTAGATTTTGCCTGTTTACATGTAATGCATTTGGCATATACACGCTCAACATCCCTACGCATACCAGGCCATTAGAAATGTTCATGCAAAATATCCAGTGTCTTAGTAACCCCAAAATGACCCATGAATCTACCACTATGGCCCTCACGCACAAATAAAGAACGCAATGAACAGTTAGGCACACATAATTGGCTACCTCTAAACAAATAACCCTCATGCCTATAGAATTTATGAAAGGCAACATACTCACAAGTATTATACACAGTAGCAAAATCATCATCAGAAGCATACATATCCTTAAGTTGCTCAAACCCTAACAGTTTAGAAGTAAGAGTAGAAACTAAAGAATACCTCCTAGATAGTGTATCGGCTACTAAAATTTTCTTTCCTTGCTTGTACTGTAAGACATAGGGGAATGTCTCCAGAAACTCCACCTAAGTGGCATGTCTCTTGCTTAGCTTGACCTATCTCTTCAAGTGCTTCAAAGACTGATGATCCATCCTGATAATAAACTCTCTAGGATGGAGGTAGTATTGCCACACCTCCAATGCTCTCACAACAGTTATAACTCCTTGTTATAAGTTGGGTAGTTGAGTTTTGCATCACTCAACTTCTCACTGAAATATGCTACTGGTTTGTTTTCCTGCAAAAACACAGCATCTATACCAATCCCAAAAGCATCACATCCAACTTCAAAAGTTTTATCAAAATTAGGCAAACATATAATAGGAGCAGAACATAATTTTTCCTTCAACAATGCAAATGCATACTCTTGTTCCTTACCCCATACAAACCTTTTCTCCTGCTTGACTATGTCAGTCAAAGGAGCAGCAATGGTAGAGAAATCTTTCACAAACCTCCTATAAAAACTAGCAAGATCATGAAAACTCCTCACCTCACTTACAATCTTAGATGTTGGCCACTCTCAAATAGCCTTCACCTTCTCACTATCAACCTCAACCCTTTAAGAACTGATCACAAATCCCAAGAATACTAGCCTATTAATGCAAAATGTACACTTCTTAAGATTCACATACAATTTCTCCTGTCTCAACACATCCAAGACACACTTCACATGCATGACATGCTTATCAAGATTAGTGCTATATATCAAGATGTCATCAAAGTAAACAACCACAAATTTTCCAAGAAATGCATGCAAGACATGATTCATCATCCTCATAAAAGTGTCAGGTGCATTAGTTAAACCAAATGGCATGACTAACCACTCATATAACCCATATTTAGTTTTGAAAGTAGTTTGTCATTCATCTCCTAGGTTCATTCTAATATTATCCACTTTTTAAGTTAATTTTTGTAAAGATACATGCACCATGTAATTCATCAAGCATATCATCTAACCTAGGGATAGCGTGGCAATACTTTATAGTGATTTTGTTAATAGCTCTGCAGTCCACACAAATCCTCCAGGATCCATCTTTCTTAGGCACCAGCAATACATGCATCACATACGCACTTAAGCTCTCTCTTACATATCCCTTTTCTAGTAACTCATCCACCTGCTTTTGAAGCTCCTTTGTCTCTTTAGGATTACTCCTATAAGCTAGGCGGTTTGGAATTTGAGTTCCGGGCACAAAATCAATCTGGTGCTCGATGTCTCTCAAGGGTGGCAGTGTGACGCCCTAATACCCCCTGGGAGGATACGGGGTCACCACGCAGACAACATGCATGCAGAACCGAAAAACATACGAAACATTGATCATGCAATCTTAATAGCTCAAAGCAGAAGCGATTCGGAGAAAACATACATCATAATACACTAAGTTTAAATACAACTTATTCCAAAATGGAGCCAACCTGAATTAAGGTTATTACAAACCTTCAAATAAATCCAAAGCCATATACATCAAGACAAGCCAAAAACAAACT
>JANSVA010000009.1:29636516-29669741 GCA_025504915.1 Erythroxylum reticulatum | reverse complement strand
ATAAAACAAATCAAGGTGAGACCATCTTAGGTTACTCACAAAATTTACCGTCTAAATTACTTACAATTACTCCCGTTAGCTTATTGCCTTGAAGTCCCGGCAATATCTGGAAGTAGTCGTTCTATGCGTTCCTCTATAACATTTAACACATAAACAAATCACTATTGTGCATGATCAAGAATTCATTAATGTCTATTGAATATGTATAATGCATGCTCATGTCATTTCTGAGTATCTTATTGTAATTTTCATCATCAAACCGATCAGATATCAAAGTCCTCATTAATAACATTTGGTACTTATAATTTGGACCAAACTAAAACAATGTGAAATCAATTTCATAACCTAAGTGACCATTTCATATTTTCTACCCATATAATTTCGGGTCAACTTTACATACTTAATCTGGTAGGGTAAATGAAAAAATTAGGCAACACTTCCTTCTGAAAAGTTGTTCTACAGTGTCTCAAGTTTCTAATGACTCTAAAATAATCCAATTTGATTCTATATTCAAAGAGTTATGCACAAAATACCATAGACTGTACACATTTGAATTTTTAGCTAGTACATGATCATACCCTCTATTTTCACACCTCATATATTTCAGCTCAGATATCCAAAAATTACAAAATTTATACCAATTTAAAGATAAGATAATAAGCTTCAACTTTGGTGAAGACATATCAGCTTAATTAGGTCCACATCAATACAGTTTATTCAATAACCACAGGATATGATTTCTGTCCCTGACAGTGCTTCAGCTTAAGCTACAACTCAATTACATGCCAATTTTGAAAATCTTAGAGACAGAATTAAAAGTAGACTTATTCAATAAAGTTGTATAAATATGTATATAGTTTAATATAAATTAAAAATCAAATCATTCCGAAATCTACACCTCAAGTTATCATTAGAAAACCGCAACATGATCATGAAACTTTTCCAACTCATATCATTCCAGCAGACTTCTACACTTTCATCCTTTCAAACACTTTCAAATCAATTCAGACAACTCTAAATTTTTATGGAGAGAAATAAACATGTCTTAGTAATCCATTGATCTAAGTTTCAAGTTATTTGGAGTTCGAATGAAAAAATTATAGGCAAAAGACTGAGGGTTGTTCAATGAAAAACCCTAGTTGTTAATTACATTTCAAATACCAACATCAAACACGCAATTCACACCATATTTTCTTCTTCTTCCTTCACCCACACATGCATCAACACCATTTACATATGCAGCACTCCCCAAGCACGAAAATGTACTCCATTTACACATGTATCCAGTTACAAACATTAAAATCTCAGCAGAAATGATTTACACTATCATAAAACTTACTTGATTAAGCTTCTCTCTCTTCAGAAATTTTCCAGAACTTAGGAGAGCAAACAATGGGTTTTGGAGATGGCAAAGCAACAAGGGAGATAGTGGTTTTCGGTGGAATCAAGGAAAGATGCTGCAGAAACTTTTTCCTAAGGCTAGGGGTCTCTCTTTAGGCTTGACACATGCTTCCAATGCATGTGTTACATGTGTCCCCAATGTATGTGTTACATGTGTCCTCCAAGTAAGGCTACCAATTGTCACTTAAATCTTTGTCCACATGTCACAATTTAATTGATCCATTTGTCACTCCATAATTGGCCCATAAATCAATATTTTTCTAAAATTCACCAAAAATTTCAAAATATCCAAAATATACCAAAATTGCCAAATCATAATTAATACACTCCAATTTAATCCATAATTTCCACTTATAAATCAAATTTACCCAGAAATGTCAATGAATGCATGTATAATTATTTGTATAAGTCAAAATTCATATGCATATATTAGTGAATACTCAATTATGCAAAGCATATGATGTACTGTAAATTCCTAAATTTTCTAACCCCTAACATGGGTTGTTACAGGCAGTCCCTTGGGCATCTCCTCAGGAAAGACATCTAAATTCTCCGACAAAAGAGAAGCAAAAACACTAGGCAAAGCATTAAGAGGGTTAGTGTCAGAAACTAAACACTCTCTGTATCTCACCACTACTAGTGCTCTTTTCTCTCTAGTTACTCTTCTCAAGTCTTTTCCCTTAACAAACAAGCTCACTTTTCTCTCTTCTTTTCTCTTTCTGAGCTCTTCTCTCCTGCACATCCTACTTTTTTTTCCTCACTTGTGCAGTCACTTACCATTGGGCCAAACTCAATTTTCTTTTGAGCCTCTTTTCTCTCTTCACTTTTTTTGTTCTCAGTACTCGAACCCTCCTCACTTTTACTTGCTTTTATCTGGTCCAGGTATAATTCATGAGGTGATAAAGGTAGTAGAATGAAATTCCTACCCTTAAACTTAAAGGAGAACCTATTGGTATACCCATCATGTGCTACCCTCCTATCAAACTGCCATGATCTCCCAAGTAACATATGACCAACCTCCATTGGTACCACATCACACAACACCTCATCCTCATATCTCCCTACTGAAAATGGCACTACAACCTACCTAGTCACCTTCACACCAGCACTATCATTAAACTACTGTAAATTGTATGACTCCAGATGTTTCTTGCACGTCAAACCTAATTTCTATACCATAGTCCAAGTAGCTGCATTAGTGCAACTACCCCCATCAATGATCAAATTGCATACTTTCCCACCAAGTAAACATCTCGTATGGAAAAGATTCTCTCTCTGATCTATAACCTCATCTGTGGCACTAGCACCCAATACCCTCCTAACTACTAGTGCTTCCCCTGTAACAGCTCTCTCAAAGCAACTATCATCCTCAAAATCATTATCATCAACAAGCTTAGATTCACTACCACTATCCTCCAAATCAATCATCCCATTATCCCTCATAATCATGACTTTCTTATTTGTACATTGAGATGCAATATAGCCAGTACCCAAACACCTAAAACATTTAATTCTAGAATGCTTACTAGTAGAAGCTTGGGTGTTAGGTGTACCTTTAGGGTCAAACCCTACATTCGGCCTTTTGGGTGTCTCCTTAAAGTCCAGCCCCTTGTTTTTCGACTTCTCCTCTCTCTTGGTTCATTTTAAACTCCATGATTGGCTAGAAGTCACCCCACTCCTTACTGCTGCTCTAGCTTTAATTTATTTCTCCACCTTTATGGCCATGTTCATCATGTACTCAATCTCCACGTAGTGCTGCAATTCTATCACATTAGCTATCTTCCTATTCAAACCACTCAAGAACTATGCTATGGTTGCCTATGGGTCCTCCTCTATGTTGGCTCAAATCATAGCCACCTCTATCTCCATGTGGTAGTCCTCCATTGATTTAGACCCCGAAGTGAGTTTCTGAAGTTTCTGGTGCATCTCCCTGTAATAGTAAGAAGGCACAAACCGTTTCCTCATGCATGCCTTCATATCGTCCCAAGTAGTAATTGACATCTCTCTGTTTCTCCTCCTGGATGTCACCAACTGATCCCACCATATTAGTGCATAATTTGTAAATTCAACAATGGCTAGATTTACCTTTTTATCTTCAGAAAAATTGTGGCACTCAAAAACCAATTCCACCTTCCTTTCCTACTCCAGGTAAGCCTCTGCATCATTCCTTCCCTCAAAGGCTAGGATATACATCTTGACAGATTTAAGTTCTCCATCTCTCCTATTGGCTCAACTCTCTAAGCTTTCTTAGGTCTGTGTACCTCAAACTCCTCCTCTGGATCATACCGAAGTAGTGGTCTACAAGGTGGTGGTTATTGCTGGCATACACCTTCATAACTCCCCTAAGGTTCTCATGTCTCCCTTATCTGAGCTCATCCATTTGTCCCCTAATCTCAATTAAGGCTAGGTTGAATCTCTCAAATTGTTGTTGCATAGCTCTCAAAGTGAAAGCGATATTTACATCTCCCCCTTAGTTCTCATCATTACTATCTCCCTGTGACATTGTAGATAAAATGATATACCTGCAAAAGATGGTTAGTAATAAATAACCTCACACACTCCCTCACATGTTTCACTCAAATGATGTTACTCTCCTCGTGTTTAAGTCACGGCAATAACTCCCTCAAATAAGCTCACATACTCTTGCTTTTTACCACTCAATCTCCTCTGAAATTCAAATCATCACTCGAAACCAATTCTCAAATGATCAAAAGAATCAAAAGGGTGTAAAAATTTCGAACCAACTAGCAAGTACACATATTAAGAAACAAAGAAAACAAAAGGAAAAAAATTTAGAATTTTTTTGAATTTTTTACGACTTTTTTGAACTTTTTTTTCGAATTTTTTCTTTCGACTTTTTTAGACCTTTTTTTCAGATTTTTTCTTTTTCTAGATTTTTCTAACTTTTTTTGAATTTTTTCAGATTTTTTTTATATAAGTTGAAAGTTTCAACAAAAGAAACAAGAAGAATAATTGAAAGCCCTAACTAAAGTAAGAACAAGAAGAAAGGTTGAAACCCTAGGCTGAAAGTTAATTTACACCTGAATTGATGAACCGACGATAATTGGATGGTGATGGGCGGCAGTTTCTTAAATTTCGATGGAGTTGAATAAGAATTCTCCTCCACACCAATGCTTTGATACCAAATAATGCGCTCCACAGAATTGAAAGATAGAAAAAGTTCAGATTCAAGGAAACAAGAAGATGGTAGATTCAAATTAACCAAAATTAAATATGATACGCAAGGTTTCAAATTTACCTATTAGACCTCACAAAGAACTTGTCTCGAGCAACCTAGAAAACAGGTAAAGAACAAACCAAGAAAATTGTTTAGGATCAAAATCACACCACAATCTGATTCAGTTGATAAATGATGTTCAATTCCTAAGTTAATAAGAACAAGAGCGGTTTCTCCTCTTAATATGGACAACGACACACAAGAAATAATATGATCAAAAAGTTCTTCCAAAACCCTAAAACATAAGTATTTATATCTAGGCCTAATGCTAAAAGATTTGGGCTTAAAATACATGGAAGCCCAAAATATAAATAAGTCCAAAATAAATCATAAGCATGCGCCTAAAAGTCTAGTCTTATTGAGGTGCCAAGTCTGGTCATAAGTGTGCCTCCTCTTGTGCTTCAAATGACGAAAAATGGCCCAACACAATGGTCTTCAAGTTGTAAGTGAATCTGGTCTAAGGATTTGCGACAAGTGGATCAATATGGGCTGTGATCTAACTAGCTCTCCTCCAATAGGCTTGACTAGCTTCATCCTCTTCATAAGTTGTCCCACATGCGCATAAAGAGACTCCTTGAATCTCTCGGTCCTAACTCTGGACATAGGTACAATTGGGATGACAAGCTCTCCCCCGTCATGTACACCAACTCTATGGTGATCCTTACTCCTGCTCACATCAGATAGTATATTATGATATAACTTGAGAGTGTGGATGTCAGTGGGAGACTGTGTGGTAGTGAATAGTGTGAGGAGGGAAATGCTAGTGATGATTGGTGGAGTGAAGGCATTAGCTGACTTGATAGTGATAGATTTGAGAGAGTTAATCTAATTCACAACATTAGGCTGTAATGGATTGTGATGCATAGGAGTTGATGATAGAGTCTTTACAGTAAACTGTAGGTGATATTTATAGGGGATCGGAGAGTGGTTCCATCATATGTGATCTCAGTCATGACTGCTAGACGACTGATAATGGATGAATATGAGGCATATCTAGCTCATATTACATATATAAAGAGGGTAAGTCTTGGATTACAGGATATTCATAAGTGGGGGAATTTTATGAGGTAGTCTTAAATTATTTACAGGGTTTATAGCCTCAATGAGAGATAGATTTTACTATTGAAACTATGTTTGGAGTTGCACCAATTTCTATTGCACATTATAGGTTAGCTGCAGTTAAGTTGTAGGAGTTACAACAACAGTTGGAGGAGTCATTGAAGAAGGGCTTTATTAGACAGAGTACATCACCATGAGGAGCTCGAGTATTGTTTGTGAAGAAAAATGATAGCATTATGAGACTTTGCATTAATTATCGACAATTAAACAGGGTAATAATGAAGAACAAGTACTCATTGTTGAGGATAGAGATCTTTTTGATCAATTGAGGGGAGTTGTCATATTTTTCAAGATTGACTTAAGATTGGGATACTGATAGTTAAGGATAGTTGACTCAAGTATTCTTAAGACAACTTTCGTATTTGGTATGGCTATTATGAGTTTCTAGTGATTCCCTTTAAGTTGATTAATGTAGCGGCTGCATTTATGTCATTGATGAATATGAATTTTGAGGAATACTTCTATTCCATCCTATTGTTTATTGAGTCTGCTATGAATAATCAACATTTTGCTAGATTATTACCTTTTTAATCATAAAAAACTAATTTTTAGGAATTTTAAGAAAGGAACATTTATTTATTTACAAAATAGATCATATAGTGGGCTATAAGTTAGTTTTGTTTTCTTTTCGGCAAACTAGGCCTATATTAGATGCTAACAATGTCATGCATGCTTAATTACCTCTTAACCCAGTGACGTTGGGTTCTTTAACTATTGTTGTAGCTCATTATATGTATTCCATGCTCCCTTCACTACAACAAAGTTGACATTTGACCACCAAAGAAAAAAAATCATAGCTAAAGATGTGAAAAACATTGCTTATAGATTTTAGCTAAGTTTTCATTTCGTCACCCAAAACATCACCAAATCCTCATAGCTAAAAACTATAAACGACATTTTTAAAAATTGTTGCAATACTTTTTGGCTACACTTAAGTTTCGCAGCCAAAAACTATTAGCTACATTTTGATAAATTGTCGTCAATAGTTTTGTCTACGTTTTTTTTTGTAGCTAAATACTATTAGCTACATTTCCATAATTATAGCCAAAAGTTTTTGGCTTCATTTTTTGAAACGAAGCTAAATATAATTAGCTACATTTTTAGAAACATAATGAAAACATTTTAGTTATATTTTCATAAACGTAAGCAAATATTTTTAGCTACGTTTCTAAAAATGTAGGCAAATATAAATATTTGGCTACGTTTTAACCAAATGTTATATAATTTTGAAATAAATTATTTGTTATATTTTAATCCATATAATTGTATATAATTTATCGATATACTTTTTGTAAATTTATTGTATATAAAAATATTGAAAATTTGAAGTATTGTACGTAAAAATTAAATTATCATTAAACTATATCAACAAAAAGAATATTCTTCGTATAGAAGATTTTAATTACAACTTTCATAATTCTTATAGACAAAATAATAAATAAAGAGACCAGTTTATAAATTATAAATGTTGAGATTACAAAAAAAATTACAATATATCTAGAACGACTAGCTAGCATTGTCCATATCGATAAACCTATATAATTCAAAAAACTTAGTTAAACTATATTAAAAATATTGTGAGTATTGAAACAATGGTTTCTAATTAAAGTAAACATCATATAACTCTACAATTCATAACATAATCACTTTGCAGTAACATCTTCATCAGTTATGTAAGCCAAGAAAAAAGTATTAAATTTTAATTATAATAGAAACAAGAATTGAAAGAAAAAATTATAAGAGATGTGGTTAATACCATTCACTTTCCTCTTCATTTTGATAATTTGGCCCAAGTAATCTTCTCAATAACTTATTATGTTTGGCTAATTTTGCTTGAGTTTCTTGTAGTTCAGCCTTAAGCGCCTTGTTTTCTCTTGAAGTTGTTGAATGATTGTTTTATTTGATGATGTTAAAACATTTGCCTTAGGGTCATAGTCAAGACCTTTGACATACCCAGAATGTGTACCAAGTATGGTATTACAAATGTCTTCTACATTGACCTCATTCCCCTCAGACATAGATTTTTCTAATAACTCTTGCATCTTATTCTAAAATTAAAAAAACAAACAATATTCAATCCAAATATCCAATGCATACCATTGCAGTAATAAATGAACTAAAATATTAAACAAAATTTTATGCTTACATAGTTATCTAGCTACTGATTATGGTATATAACTATCATTGTTCACATATCATATGTGGATTAGTGGATTTATCATAGTTGGTGCTCTTGTGCATATAGCCATTGTTTAGGGTTGTGTTATAGATTATGAAGGAGAGGCAATTATCTGTTAAGTTGAGTACGTGCAAGTTTTGGTTGGAGTGAGTAGTTTTTCTTAGACATGTGCTACCTTAGAGAACGAGTGATTTCTACAAAGGTAAAGACAATGATAGAGTGGGAGCCACCTAGAAATACATCAAAGGTTAGGAGTTTTCTGAGACTTATTGGCTATTATCAGAGATTTTTAGAGAGATTTTCGATAGTCCATCAACCAAATTGCTGAAGAAAGGAGTTTAGTTTCAATGGAACGAGTAGTGGTAGGAGAGTTTTGAAGAGCTTAAACAAAGATTGACTTCTAGACCAATTTTAACGCTATCATCTAGTGGTGAAGGTTTTAAGGTGTGTGATGATACTTTGAGGGTAGGGTTAGGGTGTGTATTAACGCACCAATAGGAAAGTGATAACATATGCTTCTCGTCAATTTGGATCATATCAGTTGAACTATCTTGCCCATGATCTGGAGTAAATAGCAATTGTGCGTGCTCTTAAGATTTTGAGACATTATTTGTACGGGGAGACAATATGAATCCTTTTAGATCACAAGAGTCTCAAATATATCTTGAATCATAGGGAGCTAAACTTGAGGTAGAGAAGACGGATCAAGCTACTGAAAGATTATGATTGTACTACTAATTACTATCCAAGGAACGACTAATGTAGTGACTGATGTTTTGAGTAAGAAAAGCTCAAGCGTGATGGCTAGAATGAGCGAATATTATATGACATCATTGGTGGAGTTTAGGGCATAAGATGTGAGATTGGAGATTGATTATACGGGTGGTTTATTGGCGATATTACAGGTTCAATCAAATATGGAAGATAGGATTAGAAAGGCATATGCTCGGGATACTTATTTGATGTGGATAAGAGAGAGAGTGCAGCAGGGTAGAGAGACTAACTTTTCAGTAAGAGTAGATGAAGTGTTGGTGATTAGGAGACAAGTTTGTATATTAGATATAAATAGATTCTGATAGGAGATTTTAAGGGAAGCTCAAGTGCACCATATGGTAAGAACCCTAATAATACAAAAATTTATCAAAACCTAAAACCTTATTACTTGTGGCCAATGATAAAGAGAGATCTGGCAGAATTTACGTTAAGGTGTTTGATTTATCAGTAAGCTAAATCAGAGCATCATACACTAATAAGGAAGCTAAGACCCTTAGTCATCCTATTGTGGAAATGGGAGAAGATTACATTAAATTTGGGTGATTGTGGAAAATTTGGTTAAATAAACTCATTTATTACCTATACAATAGACAAACTCATGGGACAAGCTCACTAAGTTATACATTGATGAGATTGTGAGGTTACAGAGGGTTCCAGTATCTATTGTATCAGATAGAGATTAGCAATTTACTTCCTGATTCTAGATGAGTTTACAAACAACTTTGGGGACTAGGTTGAGTTTAAGTACTACCTTTCACCCTTAGCCGAATGGATACGATTCAGACATTTGAGGACATGATGAGAGCATTTGTGTTGAATTTTGAGGGTAATTGAGATAGATATCTACCTTTGATGGAGTTTGTATATAATAATAGTTATCACCCTAGCATCCACATGGCATCATTTGAGGCATTTGATATATTGAGATAAAAGTTGCTAGATTTTTAAAGGGATCAAAGTTACTTCAAGAGTCGATGGACAAAATATGGGTGGTAAGGTGATGATTGAAGGCAACCTAGGATCGATAAAAAGGTTATCTTGATCAACATCATCAGGAGATGGAATACGATGTTAGAGACATGATATTTTTTTAGTTTATCACTTTAGATGGGGATTTTGAGGTTTGGTAGAAGAAGGAAGTTAAGATTAAGATGCAATAATTTATATGAGATTATATAGTATGTGGGGCCATTAACTTACATATTGGCCTTACCTTTGGAGTTATCGCAGATTCATGATATGTTTCACGTGTCAATGTTGAGACGGTAACGATTGAATCCTATCCATATTATATCAAGGCCTAGATCGAGGTTGCAAAGGGCATAACTTATAAAAAGGAGCCAATAAATATCTTGGATAGACAAATTAGGAAATTAAAGACACGAGAGATTTTGAAGTTATTAGTTTTGTGGAGTCATCATCGTTCTCCGAGAGAGGCTAATACTTGGGCTGTAAAGGACGAGGTTCAATTTCTGTATCCTCATTTGTTTGGATCCTCAGGTATGTAATTTAATTTTCAAGATAAATTTTCTTTTAAGAAGGAAAAACTATAAAGCCCATAAACCCAACCTTTTAATAAAGATCCAACCCAGCCTATAGAGAAAAGAGAGAGCTAAGAGTAGAGAAATATAAGACAATAAGTATAGGTTGCAAAAACTGATGAAAATAACCTTCCTTCTTCGTCTTCTCCATATTTCCAAGTGATAGGGGAATAAAAATAATATCTTTCTCCTGTATGTGAAGCTTCTCTCATGTATTTTCCTATTTTGTTTATTTTGTAGTAGATGAGAAAGGAAATGGTGGAGATTAACAAACTAAAACTTTATTGGAAAAGTGAAGGACTTCATATAGGTAAGAAGGAATTCTCCAACTAAATTATGTCCTTTTTATTAGTGATTTTCATTTATCCTAAGCTAGTTTGGAATTATGTTATGGTTTTTTGTGATAATAATTTTGATAAAAGTATATGAAAAGAAATGGAGAAAAATGGATAAAAGATGATAAAAGAAAGAGGCTAGGAGAAGAGGAGAGGATGACATTCGGGTAGAGAAGAAGAGAATTTTTGGGAAAAAAAAAGAAAAGAAAAAGAAATAAGTTGGATATTTTAGGAAATTTTAAGATAAATTGTAAAATAAGAAATGTGAATATTTAACGGTAAAATTGGAATTTAATTCCTAAAAGGGTTTTTATAATAATAAAAGAATGTGAAGGTAAAAAGGAATTTTTAATAATTAAGTCTAATATAATTTTGTAAATGTCTAGAATGGGAGGACAAATTAGGGAGTAGATTGGACCAATTAAAATAGTTGAATCCAAAGATCAGGTAAGGATAACCTTAAACTTTATCTTTATAATTGTGTACTATTCATAAAATTATGAATTTTGTTATTAATAAATTATTTTATGATGAATTGTATTTATGACTAGTAATTAATTAAATTAATGATTAATAATTAAATACGTAAATTTTTGAATCATACGCTTTTTTATTATCACATCTGCATGTAGGTCTATCGGAAACAGCCTCTTTACTATATAGGGGTAAGGCTGCGTACTATCAGATTTCCTCAGATCCTGCTTTATTGCGGGACTTCAGACTGGATGTGATGATGATGATGTTTTTTTATTAATTTATTAATTAAAAAAATATGGAGATGGTACAAAATATTTAGTATTTGTTTTTTTGTTACATGTTATGATATGTATCAACTAATAATTCAAAGGAAAATATGATAATTAAAATTTTAAATCGTGTATGTGCATAATTAAAAATATTAGGGTAAAACATAAATCATGTTTATAATATTAGATAGAGTTGATTTATAATGATTTTAGAATAGACTAATGAAAGTTGTGAATCTTATTCAATAGTCATAGATTGATGAGTTGTTGAGAGCTTAGCGACTTGTAGCTAGGAACATGTTCGTCGAGTAGGAGACATGGCATCTTGGGTCCCGAGGATGTCACGTGTGGATCGTTAGGTACTAGAGTGATATCAAGATATCCTAAGTCTTGAGAATACCTATGCCAATGGCTAAGTACCAAAGCGATAGTAGGGTACTAGATTAGATTGAGTGATTAAAGTATCCTATGTTGATATTTACACTTGATTATGTTTTCTTACACATGATTATGTTTTCACATAGTGAGTGATTATGATGAGTAGAGATAAGTTGATAGATTATTAAATGTAATTTTATTAGGTTATAAAAGGTAATAATAAATATAATATTTGTATTAATAATTAATAATAATAAGATTTTAAATATTTGTTGAGTGTTTGAACAAACTTAATATTACTTGTGTAATTTAGTATTATATGTGTATTTTATCATTTGACTATTTTCATTATATATTGATTTATTTGATGTTAAGTTTAGTTATCTTAACTAAGTAGATATTCATCTATTGTCATTATATTTTTTTTAGAAGATAGAGAGATTGTTGATAATTTCAGTTTACGTGATTGAAAGTGTAAAGTTTAAGTGGGGCCAATAGATCAAATTTTGCACAATTGTTTAATTTTTTAGACTAATGAGATTTTTGGTAAATAATTATGTAATGGGGAGAAATTTGGCTAAAATGTGGTTTAAGAGTTATGGAGCGTCGCAGGCGAGAGAGGGGGAGGAGAACGGATTGATCCCTACAGCAAGGTGTTGAAAGCGAAAGAGGAGCGCCGATTCGAGTACCTAACTATACAGTGCCTCCGTCAACTTTGAGTCATAACTTACAGTCTTAGGCCAGGTTTCAAAGTCTTTTTATTTACCAACCTGCAAGGTGATGTAATATAATATAAAAATTTATAGGGTTAATTTTACCGATGGTTTTATTTTGTATCTCACTTTCTATATCTTAAAAATTATTATTTATTGTTTACAAGTTATTTTGACATGTTTTGTTTAATTTTATTATTATAAAATTAATAAAAATTAGTGGAAGATAATAAAAAATTATAAGATAACTACGTAATATCATATGATTAATTAATCAATTTTAAATTTTTGGAAGTAAAATGAAAATTCAAAATGCAAAAGAATGACAATGTATTTAACCCAAACTTATATTACTTATTCAGGCTGTTGTGTGCCAATGTCTACATTCAATGGACCAGGAGCACTGGTAACTAGTAAGTGCATCATTGATCATACCCTACATGAGACTTTGCAAGGCGTAAAACCTCAGGAAATTGTATAATATTAAGCAACATATCCAACATTGAAGGTGACGTGAGACCAACACGATTAAAAGAATTTAGTAACTTGATGACGCAAGTTTAGGCTTAAAGATCTTAATCACGATACCAACTTTAATTAAGATATTCTCACCTACCAACTACTGTACATAGGGATAACAATAATTTGAATCGTATTCCAGTAGTCTATGGTTTAAACTTAGTGTAATTTTCTTTTGTTATCATAACCTGATTAAATAAGTTAAATGCTGACATTATCATTATCATCGTCCATACTAAGTTAATAAATGTAACATTTAAAAATGTCTGATAGTACGCCAACTTTACTCATACTTAAGTAGAGAGACTGTTTTTAATAAATTCATATATCAATAAAACATAAAAATGTTACAAAAAAGTCAAAAACACAAATAATAATAATAAAATAAAATAATAATAGATTTTTAAAAATGGGCTACAGATCTTCAAATGCAAATTTAGAAAAGAAAGTTTTAAGAAAATAACAGGACAAATACGTACGAATTGTTGCAAAGTTTCGCTTATACTGGCAAAATTTTAGTATTTCTCCAGTTGCGTGGACTCAAAAATCTGATACGGGCAGCAGAAAAGAAACGGAGGTGAGCTCACTCTCACTCCTTACAACTTTGACACTCCAATTCAAAACCTGCAAAAATAAATGAAGAAAAACAACAATCTAGAATATTAATTGTTGGAAACTGCCTAGGTTAAATATACAATGGTTAAGGCTTCACAGAGCCTGAAGTCTTTCACAACTTGGCATTGGACAGCGAGGAGGGAGATCTCCGGTCACAACATTAAGCAAAACAAACGATTTAGTTATTTAGATCAATCTTATGAATATTATATCGGACTCTATTTTGGATTAAATTTTATTACGGTACTATATTGGTATCGGTCAATACTAGATATTGTTTCGGATAACTTTTTAAATTTATAAAATAGTTCCTAAAATTTTTAAATTTTACAAAATAGTCCATTGGTATATTATACATTTGTATTATATACTTTACTAGTTATACTATATATTTTACTAGTTTACTGTTTACATTAACCATATTTTCAAAAATCATAATAATAAATAATAATGACACTGAATATGAAATAACAATAAATTTTAAATATTTCACATATAAATAATAACTACAATTAATATAAATAAAGACAATCATCATCATACAAATATAAAATTAAGAATAATACAAAATATTTAAAATATTTCAATAATATAATTTCATCATTTTAATAAATAATATTACATCAAAAGATTCAAAACATACAATAAAAAGAATAATAAATATCCTTAAACAATTTACAAAAAGAGTTGAAAACAAAGAAACAATCAAGTAGAAGTTAAACCTAAAACTAAAACATTACAGTTACATTACATATATAGGATTTAACATAAATATCAAATACAAGTAAAATTAAAAGAAAAGGAAAAGCAAAAA
Source organism: Erythroxylum reticulatum (assembly GCA_025504915.1). Taxonomy (NCBI): domain Eukaryota; kingdom Viridiplantae; phylum Streptophyta; class Magnoliopsida; order Malpighiales; family Erythroxylaceae; genus Erythroxylum; species Erythroxylum reticulatum. The sequence goes on along the minus strand of JANSVA010000009.1, from coordinate 29,655,369 downwards.
CCTAGAATTCAATCGTCAATAAGAGGATATCTGCTCGAACTGCACTGATCCTAGTGATCATTTGGTACAAAATTCTCATCTTTAAGAGTAGCTTCATCATCATTATCATTCAAATTTAATGCACCAAATGACATGTCAATGCTTTCCTATCCAAGATTATCTTCCAAATCCAAATCATTCACATCAACCAAATTGGGCTCTTCAGAAATGCAATCTGCCAAAAGATCAATATTATCAATGGCAATTGGATCAGTTGAACTACTTGTGCTATTAAAACTCCTAGTAGACAATTAAATTTAGTTATTAGAAAATTATAAGAAATTATATCGAAATTAATAATAATAATAATGAAAGTAACATACCTTTCCCGAAGCTTTAAATTGTAACGAACAAAAACCAAGTCATTCAATCTCTTATGCTCTAATTTATTCCTTTTCTTTAAGTGAATAAATTCAAATGTACTCCAGTTTCGTTCACAACCTATTGCACTCACACATTGACTTAAAATTCGAATCACAAATCTTTTTAATTTTGGAACACCATTTTCGAATTAATCCTACCAAGAAACTGCAAATTATATTATAACAAAAGTAGTGTTATAAACAAAATAAAGTGATAATTAATTTTCAACAAATAAGAAAAAGGAAATAACTAATACCTGGAGAAAGCTTTCCTCTTTGTCAAACAGCAATCGGCATTTTAAAACCCCCATAAGACAACTTATAAAGCTCCATTTGTGAGGTTAAAAGATCTTACATCACGTCAACTCTAATAATTGTTGTAATTGTTAAAAGCATTCATCTATTAACTTCAACTTGGTTTATAAGACCCGGTCTAAAATACACACTAGGATTCAAAAGTGGTCCAGCTGCAAACAATGGAGAAGAAAGATGTCTTTCCCTTCTCTCATTAATGATTGAAAGATATGGTGTGTATAAAGAAGACCTATTTTCATATTGGCCTTGATTGTTTCCGTCGCTCTCTCCATGACATAAAAAATATAACTCATTATTGGCTTTTTTTCACTATCAGCTAAGCAAAGCACCCTACCAAAGGCTTACAAAATCGGATAACAAATTGACATTGAGACCAAAATTTTCTATCTTTCAGTATAATATTACAAACCTCCACTTCAGCATTAGACCTAGCATGCTGAGATGCAATCCACTTATCACTTGTAAATATTTATCTTAACTCCTTCTTCATTGAACAAAAGACTGAAGTGATAAGAAATTTGTAACAAATCTTATCATAGCAGGACGGCACAAATTCCTACCATTGGTAAATTCTTTTATCATCAAATTCAATACTCATGCACGATTATAAATGAACTTTGTCACCTTTCTAACTTTCTACGTAGTCTCATCAATAATAGGAAAATACATAGGATCTCCTATATTCTCCAGCATTTGGTCAATGCAATGTGCAACACAAGGAATCCAAAAAATGAATTATACGTATTCTGCGACCTTTTTCCTACCGTTTTATAAGTGGAATCATTGTCAGTAATAAATTGAACAATATTTTCTGGCCCTAATTCATTCACAACTTTATTAAATGTCCCAAACAAAGTCTCACTATTTCTAATAAGGCCAGGTGTATCAATAAATTTCAAAAACAAAGAGCCATTTGAAGAATAAACAAAAAAAGTTTATAATAGGCTCTTGTCTCCCATTTGTCCAACCATCACACATAATTGAACATCCATAAGTACCCCAATTCACTCTTCTTTCAGCCAAATAATTTCTAATTTCATAAACACCACAACTCAAAAGTTTACATCTTAAGTCATCAATCAAAGGACCTTTATATCTTGGACCATAAAAGGCTATTGCATCCATTATAGGTTGATAATAATAAGACTGAGAAGTATTGAATGACGAACCTGAATTATACCACTATCTAGCTACTGCCATATCGACATTGTTAGCTGCATCTCTTGATTGTATTGCACTACGAATTGAAGGTTGGGCTCTAGGAGTTGTTCGTTGTGCAAAGAAACTAGTCACCTGCCTTCTTCTCTTCTTTGCATCAAATTCTGTATGAGCCTAAGATGGAATACTACCAATACTACTACTACCACTATCACTACCACTTTCATCTTCAACATTTCCATAATCACCACGAAAACTAAAAAATGAACTTCCACTATCAATTTCAAAATTCAATCTTTCTCTTCTATTTCTCTAAAATTGATGTTTATCAAGCAATGTTTTCATCTGCTACTTCACATCATGACTTACTTTTTTACACGCTTCTACATCTCCTTTAACTCCAGTTAAATGCTTTTTTAATAGGGTAATTCCTCCACCTTTCAAATATTTGCTACAAAATAAGCAAATAGTATGTTTCTTCATACCGGGAACCATTGCAGCATGAGCCTAAGCTGGATCATTATATCTTCCTGAAATGGGTTGATCGGGAGTACTTGAACTTTCTTCCATTTATCTCTACACATAAAAATAAATAACACATAATATCAGTACACAATATGCATATCCATCTTATATAATATAACTCATTTTGTATGATTACATTACATACAATTCAATTTCATGGAACACAATTCACTATAAGTCAAAAGTTAACAATTTAAAACATTCAACATATATAATAACACAAAATATACTCCAACAATTTCCAATTGCAGCAATCACAAAACATTCATAATTACATTTTCATTCCTAACAATTACCAACAACTTCCAATTTCAACAATCACAAAACATTCATAATTTCATTTCCATTCCTAACAATTTCCAATTCCAACAATTACAAAATATTCATAATTTCATTTTCATTCCTAACAATTTCCAATAATTTCCAATTCCAACAATTACAAAACATTCATAATTATATTTCCATTTCTAACAATTTTCAACAATTTTCAATTTCAACAATCACAAAACATACATAAATAATTTCCATTTCCAACAATTACAAAACATTCATAATTTCATTTTCATTCCTAACAATTTCCAACAATTTCTAATTATAACAATCATAAAACATATATCAACAATTTCCATTTCTGACAATAACCAACAATTTCCAATTCCAACAATCACAAAACAATCATATTCCATTTCCATTTTCAACAATTTTCAATTTCAACAATTACAAAACAATCATAATTTCATTTCCATTTCCTTCCATTTATAACAATTTCCAATTTCACCAATTACAAAACAATCATAATTCTATTTCCAACAATAATCAACAATTTCCAATTCCAACAATCATAATTTTATTTCCATTTCCTTCCATTTACAACAATGTCCAATTCCAACATTCACAAGTTGAAGGATATAACTTCTTTGGAAATATTTTTTCTTATTTAAAACTTTGAATCTTCTTTTCATTTCTAATAAACCATAATATTATATACATTATTTTATATTTTTTCTTAAATATATATGTTGCTTTTACAATTCTTAATTAACATTAATAACTGTAAGTATAAATGATTGGAATCTACAAGTCTACAACATATTCACAATTTGACAACAAAAAGTTCTTTTCGGATACATTTATTACATCACTACTTTGTACTTTCACACATTACCAATTATAAATATTTATGATACCCTACACATATATATTACCAAATAATTAAAGTTCAACATCTTTTATACATACCTAAAACTAATACCCATATAGGCAAATACTATCATTAACTACATTTGAATTATTATTAATTTCCAGTTGTATAATCTTATACTCAACTAATTATTTACCTAAATTCAATACCCAGATATTAAAAATAAATTATCATTTCTCAAATATTAAGAATGTGTCAATTAATGATCTAAGCTTTTACAATTTAACCAATTTTGATTATCAATTTTACAATTTCACATTTGATTATCAATTTTACATTTAGGTTTAAATGTTGATTATCAACTTTCAATTTTAATAATCAATTAATCAACATTGTTAAGCCTCAACACCACCCTATTTTACAATCAGAACAACCAAACACAGTTAAAATACATCAAAAACTCATTCATTAGTATCATCGTGACTGTTCAAATCAAAAACACTATAGACTATACATTCTATTTCTAATTTCAGTTCCACATTTCATAAATGACAAAACTTACCGTATTCAACTTCAACAATTCAATTCCATTTCCAAAATCCAACATTTCCAATTCCAATTCAGATACACACAAGACGCAACCCGTGAGCATTCATCATTTCAAATCCTTAATCCAACATCCATCATACACAAATCCATCATTCAACACGATAATAATACAATGACGTAGGAAAAAATCAAAAACAGATAAACACACACCCAAAAAAAAATCAAGGGGATCAGGCTTTTGGGTTGTGGTTCGGGTTGGTAATAGGGTTGGTGCGGTCTGCCTGAGCTGCGACAGTGACGACATGCTGCGGTATATCAGGCGGTGGCATCTTTGGGAGTGGAGGAAGGTTGAACTGTTGAAGACAAAGACGGTGGCGTCTTCAATCAATGCTAAGGGAGGAGCTGAGGTCCAAGGAGGATGAAGAAAGGAGGAGACAGCGACGGTGAGACGACAACGGCAAGAGTGAGAGGCTGAGGAGACGATGAGAGTGAGTGATAGACGAGTGAGAGTCTAGATAGATAGGCAGAGTCCACGGGGTAGTTTTAGGATCAAGAATACCATTCCGTTTTCTAGCCGATACGATACGTACTGGTTGGTACCGCCCGATACAGAACGGTAGTTATTACCGTGATTTACATACATAAATATTGACATATCTTAATTATAGTGATGGAGGTAGGACTCGGCTGGGACCTCGGCCGATTTTAAATCAACAAGTTGTGTTTGATTTAATGTTAGAACTCCAACTTAAAAATCCAATTCAAAATTTAACCTGATCATCTAATCAAAATAACATTATTTTGAAAATTTTAATCAAAATAATGTTGTTTATTAGGTGACTTGTTTGTCCAGTGAAGTACAAATTTTAGATCAGACTTTGAGCTGTATATTTTCTGACGAACTTGGTCGGGCATGATCCACTGTGATACCTACTTATTTCATTTTTAGTGACAATTGCATGATATCACTTTAAATTTATTACTTTGATCTTTCTTTAAAATCATGGTAACTTGTTATTTACAAGTTAAAACCAACCTGGTTATGCAGACGTGAAGCCAATACATTAATATGTTAGTGTACCACCACTACCAGATTGCTTTTGACCCAGAAAATAATTAACAACCATCACGATTGTACTTTCTGTAATGCTTTCAGTTAAACAGTAAACTAAAGCAGTCCAGGACCTGGAACAGCTCACTGTCTGCTGACGAAACTTTCCATGTGTGAAAAAGAACCAGCATCTACTTGCTAAGAGAAGGCTGTGAAACACCTAAGAAATGACGCACCATCCACCATGAACAAATAATACGGTGCTTAAGTGCTGAAATACGTAGAGATATCTGCAAATTTTTATGCCATGAAGTGTTTGCTTCCTCTAATCTATTACCTGTTAGGGAAGTGACAGAGACACCACTACATTGTTTTAATCAAAATAATGCGAGACCTTCATAAATACGAATTACGAGTTATACTACAATTAGGGACTATTACGATGATTGCAGATTCATATGTTGCGAAAGAACAATAAAAGCAAAATGAAAATGATGTTCAAGGCTTCAGATTGGGACAGCATGCAATGGACCACTAGTTGAAAGAAACATTGGTTCAAGGCTTAATGGTTACTTTCTGCTTCCATTATATTTTTCTCTGTAATCAGTGAGAAAAGTACTCTTACATCATCACACTATAACATTATAATTTCGTTCCACTAGTTATAAACTTAAGAAAATGATAACGCCATATCTCGTATAAATTTAGGGTGCACTTAGGCCTGTTTGGTTGAGGGGTTAGTAATGAAATGGGATGGAATGTAACACACTTCCATCATTTAATTGAAGGTTTCATAATGGAATTGAACGAAATGAGATGGAAGTGGAGAGCTTCATGTTACGTTCTATTTCATCCTAAACAGTGAAAATAAGAAACATCTTATTCGAAAGGTTTAGGATGGAACGTAAACTAATAAATACATATTACCTAATATACCCTCAATAATTTTTTTAATACTAATTATTTCTGCTAACCCTAACCCCCTTTTTCCGAAGCTCATTTATTACGGTCCATAAAAATTGTATATAATTAATAATATTTTTATATTATTTCTCCTTAACCCTAATGATAATATTTTTATATTATTAATAATAAATTGCACATAATTAATAATATAATAAAATTTTATTAAAATTTTTATTAATGAAAATAGAAAATATATAAAAAATTATTCTTTAATTGTTTGTATATATTTCTATGTAAATAAAAATATAAATAAATTATTTTTAAATATAAATCACATATAATTAATAATTAATAATAATATTTTTATATAATAAATAATAAATTGTAAATAAATAATAATAAAATAATAAATCTTTTATTAAAAATTTTTATTTTAAAATAGAAAATATAAAAAAAATTATTTGTTACAGCTATGACTTGAACTGTGACTTTTTAAATAGACATAATTTCTGTTTTAAAATCATAGCGTTAAACCTCCTGTAACAACTATTTTAATATCAGGAATATAATAGTCATTTATTATACATTATATTTCATTTCATTCCATTCATTTTCTAAACAATATTTCACTACATTATATTATAAACCCTTCTATCTCTTCCAAACAACTTTTTACTATATTACATTCTATTTCATTCCATTATAAACCGTTCCGTTCTGTTCTAATAATTAACACTCAACCAAACAGGCCCTTACTCCCTGGATTGATTCAATTCAACAACTTAAGAGTTTACGGTGAAAACAAACTATTGCCTGGGCTCTATCGTCAAGAGTAGAGGTGATAATGGGACCGAGTGAGTTTAAGTACTTTAAATTTCAAGTTTAAGTTTTTAAAAAATTAGGTTTAAATATTCATAATCAAACTCGATTAAACATATTTAATATATTAATTTTATATTAACTTAATCCAATTTCTCTGTTAAATTTAAAATATTTTGTCAAACTTGAATAGATTAAATACTCAAAATTTAAATTAATTACATAAAACTTAATTTATTGACTTTAAGTTAAGTTGGAATCTAATCTTTTTTATCCTGCCTACTCACAATTAATGTATCTACCAACTATTATATAACAAAAAGGATCTTGGAATTTGTCATGGAAGTTGGTGGCTCACTGGGAGAGCGTTCTTAGTTCTTACACAGATACGAATTCTTAAATTTTCTGACAAAAAAGCCGGCAGCATTGCTCAGAGTTCTTTATAAGATTGTCAACTAAATTTTCTAACGTAGTGTATGGTAGCTTTATGGCTCATTAATCGATCCACAAAAGAAAGTGAAAGTTCTTGAACCCTAATAATCAAAACTAAGCATACCAATAGCTATAGAAAGTAGAAAGTAATCGAGTGACACCATTTCCACTCAATGATTTTGTTGTTCAAAGAAATAATCTCCAATCAAATGGTTGAGGTTTCATTCTCAGACAATCACAAACTGGGACCCTGCAAATGCTTTACAGATCAACGGTTGAGATTAATTCTTAACCCTGTGTCCTTGCCTATATAAGAAATCATTCTTGTGACAAGCCTTGCAAGCAATCCATAGTTTTCCTTTTCTACAACATTCTAGTTTTTTTGTGCTTATAATTCGAGTTGAAATATAGGAGTTTTTGGTGAGACAAAATGGGGCTCCCTGAACTCCTACGCTGAAAAGGAGAGTGTGAAGGTAAATCTATGGCTGCTAGCTCATGAATACCCATAGGTGCGCAGGATTATCAGAAACAATGATGAAATTGAGTGCGCAGGCTAAGGGTTTGCATGAGCTTGGAGACCTAGTTACCTCCATCTTTTTGGTATTGGAGTGAAGGGAGCTCTATGGTCTTTCTAAAAATTTCTTTATTCACTTTCTTGTTTAGTCACTAATCTCTCTCTCTCTTTTCCTATTGTTCTCTACGTTATTGGCATGCCATGGTCTCTCCTTAAGACTACTTGGTAAGTACTCACCTATCTTCTCGATCCTTATAATTACTCATCTCTCTCAATTGGCTTGTGCAGATTACTTATACGGAACCAAGTTAAAGAACTCCATTCCTGGATTGCATCAAGTGCTATCTCACGCAGATGTGCTTATCAGTGTCGGACTTGTGGCTATGACTTCTACCATTTGAGTGTTAGAAGATCCGACAACATGACATGAAGCAGTAAAAGTCAAACCTAGACCAAGATGCTTTATTCCTGCCGTGTAATATTCCTGCACATAAAAAGCCAAATTGGCTAATCATGCTTGTAATTCTGAAACTGCACAGATGCACAATAATGCAGATATTTTGTTATCAGTGGCCCCATTTATGTTAAATATATATTTATCCTGACTTAATTATTCGGGGCTTGTGATTTGCATCTAAGTATATCAACTTCCATCTTACTATTAAAGGTATTTTAAAATTGTAATTATTTTAACAAACTCGCATTATTACATATAATAGACGTACTCTCGAACTTAAGTTAGTTGAAAATTACCTGAAATTACGTTATTATAATCCGATTAGTGCAATTGTTAATGAAAGTTTGAATAGATAAAATTGATAAAATAGAAAAAGTTCATGCTCAATTTAAAATTTTCTTGTATAATTTCTATTCTCTATGTTTTTAATAATTGATTCTAGTAATAAATAGTTAAGTAATGAAAAGTATTAAAATTCTTGGCAAAATTAAAATTAAAATCCTCTTTTGTTCGCATAATTCTTCATATATTTAATATTAAAATTAAAATTCATGAAATATTTTCTTCTAAAAGCTTATAACTTTTGTTATACATCAAAATGTTTAAAACAATTAACCTATGATAATTAGTACCACCAATGGAATTATTTAACCTATGATTGGCAAGAAAATTTATGTGTTTGTGAATTGAAATTGCGATATACTTGTTACTCATTTCTCATTGTACACTTGGTTTAAATCAGTATGTCGATTACTAAGAGACATTAGTCAATTCAATATTGCAAAAGTGGCAAATAATTAAATATTGATGATATGAGTATATAAGATACCATCTTTTTTTTTTTTTTTGACTAACTCTATGATTTGCCTTGACTGGGCAAGCATTTATTCGTTAATGACGACATAGTGACATTTCTAAGTGGTTGTTAATTACTTTCTATAAAGTGAATATATAGAATTGTTTAATATATGTGTCAATTTGATTCGATGAACCGATTTTGTATGTCATATATAAATAAATCGCTTTATTCTTCATTAGCTAATTATAATTATGCCTCATTTTCTAGTATGTAATCCACTTTATTCCGTATGAAAACTATAATAATTTTGTGGTGGGTACGTTGTCTAAGGCAATAATTGCACACAAGAATGCTTTAATTCCAAAACAACGGGATTCCCATCGATTAGTAACAGCGGTCCCAATTAGTACAATCAATTTGGAATAAAAGTGTAGTATAAGTGAGCTTATCGAAGTGCCAAAACAAAATGCAAGTTGGTGAGTTTGGCATAACTTCGGGAACACAGTGTTAGTAATAATTGGTTCAACCCGCTTTACTCTTATTTGAATCTATATAGACATGTTTATTCTTCTTTTTTTATGGATTTTGTTTTTCTTCTTCTTTATTTTCTAAAAGTTAATTGTCACTCTATAAAAACTAAGCATAGTCTAATAGTTTTCGTTATGAAAATAAAGCATAGGCAAAAATTATTAGCAAGAATCGACAAAAAACATCACTTATAATTTTTAGTTACGAGAATTTGATAAAGATTTTTAAAACCAAATGTCGTTTTTGATGTAGATGTAAAATATATTGTTTAATCTTTAATTTTTAAATTTTTTATTAGTAATTAGATGGGAATTCAAATAAAAACAAACAATTCATTTTAAGTGTGTTACGGTCAATTTCATCAATAAAAATTGATAAAAATATTTTATTGAATCGAAACATAGAGCTAAAATATTACAATAAGAATCTTTTATATTAGAACATATCAATAAAAATAAAGTTAATGTTCCTAAAATATATAAGTCCTTTAGATATTATTATTTATTTTCAAATATTTTATGTGTATTTGAAAAATAATAACTTCAAGTTTGGTAATATCAAAATAAAAGAGATTGGGAGCATCAAACTTTTGATAAGAGTTTGGTTGTGTAACATTTCTTGCTAATTGGGTTACCAAAGAAACACATAAGAGAGAAATATGTATAATTTCATGAGATTAATTTAAAATTCTTAGATTGAATCAGATGCGTTCCAAGTTCTGATTGTTTCTGGAGAATGCAAGTGATGGAGGACTGCCTGGAGAGGAATCCATGTCCAATCATAGTTGATTTCGTTCCATTCTAAAGCCTGTATAATAACCTTCTTAATCTTATTGGCGATTCCATAGTTGTCGTTCTCGAATCTTGTTTTCCAAAAGAATGGTCGAAATATTCTGCTAATACATCATCAAGTTTAATATAATCAAATCATTATGGACACTTCTTTTTGAGGGATTCTTTTTGTTTGGGAATTTCGTTCTTTCTTCTTAAATATACTTGTAACAATTTTTAGGTATTGATACTCTGGACAACCGTAAGAAACACATTAGAATACTTGTACCTTTTTCTTTTATTTTTCCTAAAATAGATATTCAATATTATTATGTAATTATTACAAAAAATCATGATCAATGTTTTAAAAACCATCCAGTAAGTTAAACCAGTAAGAAAAAAGTATAAAATTTAAAAGGTTAAGTCAGTATTAGACAGTTATAAAATCAGCTAAAGATTTAATACATTTTAAGAATTTAAAATGTGATTTGAAATAGTTTGTTCTCACCCATCGAGAAATTTAACGTTTAATTGAAAAAGAGATTGTTAAATAAAAATTAATCGATTTATTTTAATTTTAAGAACTTTTTTATTAATAAAAATTGATCAACTAATTAATAAATTAATCAAATTTTAACAATAATAGTAATAAAATTGACTAAAGATTGAATATAATTTAAGAATTTTAAATATATTTGAAAGAAATTGTGCTTACTTATTGAAGAATTTAAAGTTAAATTGAAAAAAAGAGATTGTTAAATAAAAATTAATTTATTTATTTTAGTTTATAAGAATTTATTAATTAATAAATTAATCAGTTTCGAAAAATAACAATTGTCAAAATAAAAGTTTGTGAAGTGTGTCAGAAAGGAGCTTTCTCAAAATTGAAGACCATGGAACCTTTTTTTTTCTTTAATACAAGAGAAAGAAAACCAAGCGACTATCTCGCAAAGTCTAGACCCCTACTAACTGAGAGTTCTACTGTACAGAGCTCCAGTCATGTCTCTATATAGGACATCCAAAATGCTCATTGGAGGCTCCTGAAGGGTGTGCAGGCCCAGCTCTACTGAAGAGGCTAAATGAGTCAATTAATCAGCACACTGATTCCCTTCTGCACCTCTCATGCTTGAAGTATCAAATCTTGGATACCTGTCACCAAAAAAGAATTCGCAGTCAGATCACTTAGGGATAATGATAGAATATTAATAACATCTAACGAGTCCACTTCAACTATCACGTGCCTATAGCCCCAATCTCATGCTAGCATGAGACCTGAATACACACTCCAAAGTTCGGCAATTAGAGGATTGTCGACTCCTATATCTTGTAAGAAGCCTATACACCAGTGCCCTTAGTAGTTCTTAATAATGTCTCCTGCTGATGCAATATGACATCCCGTTTTTACCGCACCATCTGTATTAATCTTGACTCATCCTTTTATGGGTTTATTCCAGGCTACTAAATTATCCAAAGGTAATCCCTGAAACTGAAAGACTCAGTTTTCCATTTCACTGGCATGTGTAATCCAAGTAGTATAATCCATGACAATTTTAGTATCGTCGATTGGCCAAACAAAACCTGGCTAAAAAATGGAATTATTTCGTCATTTCCAAAGAAATCAGCAGGCGACGTTAAAGATAGTAGTTCACGCTGTCTGATTCAATTGCACTTGATGACTAAGATTAGACCTGAGTCAAGTTCCTTCCGATTGAAGAAGTCCCCATCAACCATGTCATGAGGAAATTTTTACCAGAAAAATTTTACTCGAATATAGTCTCGTAAAGCGTGTAAGGTCGATTCCTTCTATCAAGAGAAAATACAGCCATTTTCTACCATGGAACCTTTTTAGTTGTGTCTTAAGGCTACTTTATTAAAAAAAAATTATTATAGTAGTAAGTGGTCTATTAATATATGTGATTTATTTTTAAAAAAATAATTGATGAGTCATTATATATTTATAAAAAAATTATTTAATATACACTAAATAAAACAAATTAATAATTTTATTATTATAATGTTCTTGAGAGATCTCAGCATTAAATCAACAAATATTACTCTTGAAAAGGAATTGTCAGTGTTAATCTTATATCATTTGGATGGTAACCTGGATTTCCCATGAAGAACTAAACGTACAAATGCGCCTGTTGCCATATGCCAAAACCCTTTTTTTTTCAGACTTTCAGATTTTGCTTTCTATTCCTTTTAACACAAAATCTGTCTCTTCTCTCAACAGATCTTCACAATCTCCCCATTAATGTCTTTTATTTTACATGAGATTCTTGCCATTTGTAGTCGTATGACTTTCACTAGCCAGACCAAGCCCCATTATAAAAGTCCCATTACAGCCACCGACTTTCCAAGCATCTTGTTCTTCCATCTCCAGCCATTCACGCTAAACTTTGAAGTCATCAAAACTATACAGTTCATTCCTTAAGTAAACGTGGACTGGAGCTCCCTTTGGTCCAATCTAAGGGGAGAAGAGAAGGCACGTGCATGTCTGCTGATTCATGGATGCCTCTGAACTGCATGCATGTGTTCAGCAATCGTTTTAGTGTCGCAGTTCAAGGGTTTGCATGAACGAGGAGACTTGTTTACCTTCTCCTGTCCTTTATTGGATTGAAGGGAGCTCCGAACTTGTGTTTTCTATTAACTTACTTTCTTCTACTTGAAGAGATTTCGGTTACGATCAATACTGAAAAATATTGATGTGATGCCTTTCTTGATTTTTCTTTGTTCTGTTGGTCCAGGTTTTGACCAGTTGATCGGGAACAGAAAGTCATGCGTCTGGTTGGTCAGAAACAGTAGGCGACGTGAGGTTAACGTCATTGAACAACAACTTGGTATGTTTTATATTTTATGGGATGGACAAGATTTCTACTTCGACTTTGGAAATTTTGAATCAACTCAAAGTTTCAAATTGCCTGGAAACGTGTCCTATTCGGCGAGGGAGGACCTCAAAAGCTCGAGACCTCAACTCTGAGACTTACCCCAAGACTTTGAAGCCGGTGGTTCATGGTTGACTCCGTCAGTGGTGGGTAGACACACAAGACAAAGACGTAAATAGTTTACTCAATTACATAATTTACTGTATTAATTTAGTGATTTACCTAATATGTATTCAAAGATAAGATTGCAAGTTAAGTGATTTAATCAAGAGCATATAGTTTACAAATTATTATATGCAATTAATAATTTTCTTAATACAAACTAATAATGAGTTTTATACAAATAAATTATAAATTCTAATCATTATCTTAATTACAATATTAGGTTAATTTGTGGATCACACCGTAGAATGTAATTTATAATTACAATTTTATTATTTATAATTTTAGTACGAATAATTTACATTTATTAAGAAATCGTAATATTTGAATATTAAATAAAATTATTTATTAATTATATATATTTATAATAATAAATTTTATAATTAGTTATTTATATAAAATATATATTCTAAAAATTATTTGACGGACTAAATAGTTAAATGAATGATTGAAATCTAGTGTCAATGGGTTTAACGTGCTCTTCTCTTGTTTTCCTAACAAATCGTACGTAAAAATCTTTTAGATACCTTAACAAGTTATTATTTTCAACTAATCTCAACCTAAAGTCTTTTGGGTGAGTTTCTTGGTGTTGCGACCTTGAAGAACTTCTAATACCAAATTTGTTACTACTGTAGTTCACCTAATAAGGATTAAAAAATAATTATAAAAATTTTAAATTGATTAATTTTTTAATTTAATAATTCTTATTATTAAAAATTAATTTGACTTATCAATTAATTGATTATCGTTAGTAAATTAATTAATATTTATAAATCATAATTAATTAATACATCATGTAAGCCCTACTAGTTTGTCAAGAAAATGATTTGACAGAACAAATGAGGCCGAGATTAGAGGAATTGATTATTGAATTCCTTTTTCTCTCATGAAAAATTAAGTCTTTGGCCAAAGTACTTGACGTACCGTTTGCTTTTCCTTTATTCTATAATCGTTTTGATTAATTAATTTAAAATCAAAATTAAAATTGTTGGTTATTAAAAGTAATATTATTTAAATTTTAATTTTAACAAAAGACTTAAAATTACGAACTGTTGGGTTGATTCAACTTCAAATCGATTCATGCCTGAACTGAAATACCAACCAAACCTGAAGACAGACAGGTAAGCTAATTAAGTTTGAGAACAAGAAATGAAGAGGTCATTGAACAGCAACCACTAAAATAGGTTGATAATTAGAACGTGAAATGCAAAGTCCTAGTCCACAACCACAGCTGACTTTGTTGTGTAACAATCAATTCGAACAAATCAAACTACTTCTGTTACGTTCTGTTCTTTAAGACGTTTTATTTAATCACCGTGTTCTCGGAGCTCCAACTCTCAAACGCGGCTCCGAGGATCGGATCTAAATTGCTCGACCCCAAGATCTCCACGCTCCCTCTCTGTCGCGTGTTGGGTAGTCGCCAGGTCAGCTCGCCCACTTTCCAAATGTTAGGGTTTCGCTTTCTCTTCTTTCAATTCTGTTTGTTCACTTTTGTTCTTGTTTTGCAGTGAAAGCGAGGGAGACAGGGGGTCCATGACAAATTTGAATACGGATCTGTTCGACCCGAGAACGGATATGGACTCTGATGATTCGCGTGCGGGCTCTGCTTCGGATGGGGATTTTAGGTTCGCTTTTAATGACAGTAATTTCTCTGACCGGCTTCTTCAAATTGAGATTATGGGTGGGTCGGCCGATGACAGACCCGACGGCGATGGGTGCACTAGCATCGCTGACTGGGCTCGCCACCGTAAGCGACGGAGAGAGGATATCAAGAAGGATAACGGTTTGTGTTCCCTTCCCAACGTTATACCTTTTTACTGTTTTTCTTCGCAAATTTTGGAAGTTTTCTTACTTTGTGGGTTTTTCAATAATTTCTAGCTCACTCTTTGGGACACAATAAAATTAAGGCATGAAATGGGAATGTAAAGAAGAGTTCTTGTAATGTAGTTTGACTACGTAATATAAAGTTTGAGAGACCGAAATGTCCAGAAAATAGGGTTATATGTAGCTTGAAATTTAATTGTTTTTTAATGGAAATTGTTTAGTTTCTTTTGCAGTCTCATAGTGGCAGATGGATCAGATAGTTAATTAATTTTTTCGGAGATCTGTCCCAGTGAATTTTGAAGTCATTGTACTGAGAAAGGAATGCCTTTTCTTTCATAAATTTGTTTTGCAAAAAATGCATGTATTCATCTTAATTTCCTCTATATCTTGTGGTATTTGTTTTGTAAGATATATCAGCACTTCCATGTGTTTTTTCCCTTTCTACTTGTAGGTTTGGTTTTTCTTCCCATCATTATTACTTACCTGGCGCCTGCTTCATGGCTTTTATGATGTTAATGAATGTTTGTAATGGGGTTCACCTGCAGCAGATCTGTCTATAGGTGCAGAGGAGCAGATCTTAACTTGCAGCCAACCTGATATGGATGACTGTATTGGTAGTGAGAATCAAGATGAGGAACCAGAGGCAATGATAGAAGAGTTTCCTTCAGGTACCCTGAGTTCTTTAACCTAGTTATTGATTTAAAACTTTGAAACGCATAAATCTTCAGACAAGTTTTGTTGTGGCCTACATCTGGAGCTTCTATATAATATCCTACATTCATGATAGGGACACACGTTGGAACACTATTATCTAGATACTCAGATAGAAACCTAGGAAGTCATCGTCAATTCATAATGCTTTCATCTTGAAGGGACACAAAGAAGCATACTTGAGATTGTGGGGGGAGCAAATAAAGTTCTTTAGTGTGAACTCTTTCTTTTTTATCCCCGGTGAATTTAATAAGACAGCAGTTACCTCTTATGTATTGTAGTCTCGCCATCTCTGAGAAAACCATTTTAATTTTGTTTCTAAAGGAATTCCATCATTGATTCGCTGTTTGTTCTTCAAATTACCCAGAGCTTTTAGATTGGCTTATTTTATTTTATTTGGAGTACTCCGATAGGTGATGAAGCTGCAGATGGCAATGAGCCAAAATGGAATGTGGACTGTTCTACAGTTGTCCGAGTTGTAACATTACACATTAGCTCTCCTATTTTAGCTGCCAAAAGTCCATTTTTCTATAAGGTCAGAATTGATTTGCATCCTTTTTTCGACTCATAAGCAAAGTCATTAGATCTTTCCAGTAAGAAAATTACTGATTGACTCCTTTATTGCATTTGTGTAGCTATTCTCAAATGGGATGAGAGAGTCGGAGCAACGACATGTTACACTTAGAATTAATGCAAATGGTATGCAACATTTTCATCATTTTTATTACAGATACTATTATTCATCTGTCCATACAGAAATCTGTACTTTAATTGTCTTACTAGTTAATATCGGGAAACCTGTTATTTATGGAACAATAATGGTTTTTGATAATTTACTGTGGTTTTCTTCTTTGTCTATTTTTTAGCTTTAGCCCTCATTACACCTGTATATCATTAAGATCATCATACAAATCCTCCTTGTTTCAAAAAATTATTCCAAAATGGGCTTTCCAGTTCTGATATAAAGATTGGACTGAATATTGAGATTAAAAATTTCTCACTATGTTTTAATGTTATCTTGTTCTGAAACAGAGGAAGCCGCCCTCATGGAGCTTCTGAATTTCATGTACAGCAATACCTTGTCAACTACAACAGCTACTGGATTGCTTGATGTACTAATGGCTGCTGACAAGTTTGAGGTTGCTTCATGCATGAGGTACTGCAGCAGATTATTGCGGAACATGCCTATGACACCAGAGTCTGCTTTACTTTATCTGGAGCTTCCTTCCAGTGTGTTAATGGCTGAAGCAGTTCAGCCATTGACTGATGCTGCTAAGCAGTATCTTGCAGCCCGCTATAAGGACATGACCAAGTAAGTGTCTTTTGATTTCCATTTTTCTTTGGTTAAATCTTTCTCATTGGTCAATGCATCAGTGCCAGAATTCTTTCATCTCCTCATTGCCATGTAATGCCTAGCAGTCCTTGTCAAGGGCTTATAATGAGTAGTTTGGACTGGTCCTGTATCGTTATAAAGGATGATGATGCTAATGACATTTGAGAAGATAAAAGAATCTTCAGTTGAGCTTGCACTTGAATTCTGTGAATGAAATTCTTTTGGAGGCGCTCATTTTTTTTTTTTGTTACTAATGATCAGGGCCCAAGAAGAGGTGATGGCATTGCCTTTAGCTGGAATCGAGGCAATATTATCCAGCGATGACCTGCAAGTTGCATCTGAAGATGCTGTTTATGACTTTGTTTTAAAATGGGCTCGAAGTCAGTACCCAAGGCTGGAGGAGCGACGTGAAGTACTGGGTTCATGCCTAGCTCGTTTCATTCGTTTTCCCTACATGACTTGTCGCAAGCTCAAGAAGGTGTTAACTTGTAGCGATTTTGATCATGATGTTGCATCTAAACTTGTGCTTGAGGCTTTGTTTTTCAAGGCTGAGGCTCCACACAGACAACGAACCCTGGCAGCAGAGGAGTCTGCAGCCTTGAATCGACGTTTTGTGGAGCGTGCTTATAAGTATAGGCCTGTAAAAGTGGTAGAATTTGAATTACCAAGGCAGCAGTGTGTTGTGTACCTGGACTTGAAGCGGGATGAGTGCGCAAATCTGTTTCCATGTGGACGGGTGTATTCTCAAGCATTCCACCTGGGTGGGCAAGGGTTCTTCTTGTCAGCACATTGCAATATGGACCAGCAGAGCTCTTTCCATTGTTTTGGATTGTTTTTGGGGATGCAGGAAAAAGGTTCAGTGAGTTTCGCAGTGGACTATGAATTTGCAGCAAGGTCGAAGCCAACAGAAGAATTTATTAGTAAATATAAAGGCAACTACACCTTCACTGGGGGCAAAGCAGTTGGTTATAGAAACTTGTTCGCTATGCATTGGACTTCATTCATGGCTGAGGACAGTCCCTATTTTATAAATGGGGTCCTGCATCTTAGAGCCGAGCTCACCATTCGACCTGACCTCACCATTAGGCATTGACACTCTTCGAAGCAAGTTCCCTAGGGTAGATTTCTACGCCTTTTGGCTTTCCATTCAAGTCTAATCACGTATGTACTGTAATAAGGGAGCGCCCTCCAATGAGCTACTACTGAAATGTCCCCTACTTGTTTCGGCCTGAACTATGCTTGGAAGTGGTTAGGGGAATGTAAATGTGGAACCACATCCTGTATGGGCTTATTCTACTGGCTGGCAATTAAATTGTAATTTCAGAACCATCCAGCATATGCTGTTGGACTGCATCTATGTGTATACCTTTTACACAAATGTAGCCATTTAGTTCTGCTATTTCTCTATACTGCCTTTCGTAACCTTGCTAAGAAGGCACTGGTTTAAGAAAGAAATGCTAATGGTTGAGAACTTCCACTACATGCTTTAAGGAAGACCATTGCAATTTACTTCATCCTAAAGGATTATTGATTAGAAGTTGAAGCTTGTGAATGTCATGTAAATCGAATTTGT
>JANSVA010000009.1:29602296-29625448 GCA_025504915.1 Erythroxylum reticulatum | reverse complement strand
CATTAATTGCAATTTTGGTTTTTAAATAAATTACCGGTTAAGTTGCGTCATTTGATCCAGATAAAGATAATAAAGTGTCCCAATAAATGATCTAGATTAATAGGTCGAAGTTTGGATGGAAAATAGGTCCCGATTAGTGTGGACCAGGTCCATATCTGTCTTGTGATGGGGAAGCCCGATATAAAAGCTGTATAAAAGTTAAGGTCTCCTGCAGTTATTCACATATATCAATCGAAAATATAAGGAATCCCTGACTTGTTAAGGGAGCTTTTTTATTGAGTAAACTGTAGAAAAACTAGCCTATGAGTCGGTGAGCACTTTCCATAAAAGGCCCCGGGAGATTCGAAAACTTTTGGAGCTCGAAATCAGCATCGAAATCAGAGATGGAACCGAAATTCAGATATTCCGCATTACCTTCATTTTTAATCCTTTCATATAAATCCGGAATACGTAATAAGACTCCTACTGCTTGTTACAAATTATCCATTTAAATATGTGGGATTCGTGACCCAACTGGCCCAAATCAAAACTGAAAAATAAGATTGATCTCAATTCGTTTATTTTTTATATTAATTTTAATTGAATTGGACACTGCATTAGTGTACGTTACTAAGACCCCAAGCAGGCGGCCGACGGGTGGCCATTTGCGGATTTCAAAGGACCTATCCATTGTACTTGAATTTTAAAATTAAAAGAGACCACGTAAGCCACGTGGACTAGGTCGGACCCTATTCCCGGAAACGTAGATCCAGTTAGCACCCAACACGTGTATGATCCAGTGACTTCGAATAAAATAAATGGCCAGCTCAACAACCACCGTCACCGTATATACGGTACCGTATGTCTTTTCCCTATACTACACGTGTCTGGTGACCTGGACGTCGCCTTGGCGTTCCCCCTCTGCTGCTTCTTCTTCTTCTATCTCCCAACCTTCTCTCTCTCTGTGGAAAAAGAAATACTAATCATCATTTTCGAAGCTCTCTCTTTCATACAAATATAATGTAGGTGAATGCTTTCTTTAATCATCTAAGTATTCGATGTCTACAGTTATTTTCCTTTTCTTTTGAAGGCCAAGAGAAAGAGGTATGCCCAATCTGGAGTGTTGTTTTACTCTTTTATGGTTTTGTTTAGCAAGTAGTCGTTGCATACGTATATAAACATATATTTTTTATTTTCTTAAGCTGTGTTTGGTTGAGAAGAAAAAGATGGAAAGTTATGAATTTTGTTTGTCCCGGGCATGGAAATTATAAGCTTTGAATAAACTTCAAAACGAATTTTAACAGAGATGACTGCAGGACTCTGAAATCTGGATTCATTTACTAGATTCCTTTTGTGCTCTGATGCGTCTTTCGTACATT
Source organism: Erythroxylum reticulatum (assembly GCA_025504915.1). Classification (NCBI taxonomy): domain Eukaryota; kingdom Viridiplantae; phylum Streptophyta; class Magnoliopsida; order Malpighiales; family Erythroxylaceae; genus Erythroxylum; species Erythroxylum reticulatum. The sequence continues at coordinate 29,624,090 of JANSVA010000009.1, read as the reverse complement.
TGGAAGTGACTAAGTTTTTGTTTTTGGAGAAACTTTTTCTTCTGAGAGCACCGAGATGAATGATCAAAACTTATGAAAGGAGTTCCAGTTTCATTACCGTTTCTGGTAGGGATGTTATGGATGGAGCTTATGAAATCTAATGAAACTGTAAAGATGAGATCATTAGAAAGCATCCAAACATGGAATGCTAGATTAACAGATATTTCAAGGGTATTTCTGTCATTAGGCTTCAGGATTATCTCGGTCAAGGTGGATTTGGTATTTCACTTGTTTTTTTTATTTTAAGGACCATGTGCTGAAGGCCAAAGCTTTTTCGAAACCGGATGGTATTACCTATTCCACTTTTGCCTATCCCTTTTTTGTCATCCATTGGCCTGGCGTAAAGACATTAATGCCCTTAATCTTCGTAATAATTCGAGACAAGTAGAATATTTTCTTCAACGGTGAACTGTGAGGGAGGCAAAAAACAAACATGAAGAGTGGTAGGAAGAAAAGGTATATGAGGAATCTGCAAACCAAACAAGAATTAGCTTTGATCCCACTATTCATTATTTTTGTCGAACCTAAGAAGTGATGTTGGACATCCAGTTGTTATAATTCTTTTGTGAATTTATGTGGGAAGAGTACAACGTTATTAGTCTTATCTGCAAGCTCGTTGAATTGGGTACTTCTGGCTAAGGGATCTATTGAATCTGGGTAGTATGATATTTCTGTATGGTTAAAGGACGACAATAAAGAACATCATTACTGGATGATAGGAATATAACTAAAGTTACAGTTGTTTCTTGAGGTTGGTTTCTTGTTCCCTCGTTTTGGAAACCTGAATAAGCAAAATTTTAAATCAATTTGACTAAAGATGAGCTGGGATATGTTTATCCATTGGTGATTCTGCTACTTTAGCTTGTGTTAATCGGCAAGCAGACTGTGCTAGTCTGAAGTCACTGATAGTTCGGAAGATGTTTTAGTAACGTCATGTATCAAAATCCAATATTGACTGGTCAATTCCGCATTTCTGTATTCCAGTTTCTTCTTTGCTTTTACCCGTTCCATAGTTGTCACTTTTACGTGGCTACTCTTGATGCAGGCAACTGGATTTATTTGAGGAAGGAAGTAAATTTTGGATTTTCATACTTAATCTCCAGCATCGTCAAGGATTTACACTTGGTGCTCGACCATGAGCAACAATGAAGAACGGAAGCCTGCTAAGTCTGAAAAGTCATCTTCACCTGCATCTCAGGTAAGTCGAGAGAATAGAAAGAATTACTTAGAATTGGATCAATCTTATTGTGTCCCTCTCATCCTAATTGGATATAAAATTTCTTCTTCTTTGGGGTTTTCTTTTTTTGTTTTGTGTTAAGATGTTAAATACTGGATATTAACTGCTACTGTTGAATTATACAATATTCTGATGTTGGTCAATCCTTTTGCATTACAGGATCAGACCAATGTTCATTCATATCCTGATTGGGCAGCCATGCAGGTTATCTACCTTTTGCATGGGACTTTCTCTCGATTCTCTTAATAACATTTATTTTTACTCTCGCTACCCAATCAGTGTTTTAAGCTCCTTTATAACATCTTTCAGGCATATTATGGACCCCGGGTTGCGCTTACACAATACTATAACTCAGCTTTGGCATCTGGACATAACCCTCATCCCTACGTGTGGGGTCCTCCACAGGTAATTTGCAAGACTGGAGAATCATAATCATGATATATGATCATCCTTGTTAGTTGCATAAACTGTCACATGAATCAAGTACCAAAGTTCAGGATGAAATCCTGACCTTTTGTTCTTCCAGCCTTTTATGCCACCTTACGGAACACCTTATGCTGTCTATCCTCATGGGGGAGTTTATGCACATCCAGCACTCCCAATTGTGAGTATTAGCTTTCTCAATTCTCTAGTTCAAGTCTGAACTATTGATTCGCCGGAAATATCAGTTTTTTGCCCCTGAGAGGTGGTGTATATTTTCAACTGGAAACTAAAATTACCTTCACTAATATTTATGTGGAATTGTTATTTAACTACTAGGGAGCGCATCCTCCTGGTCCTGGGGTTCAACCGTCAGCTGCTGTAAGTAAAACTCTGATTCCGATTGTATCCTTTTCACTGTACATCTTTTACAACAGTTTATACCAATGCAACAAGCATACTAATGGTATTATGGATATCAATAAGTTAAAATTAGTTCTATATTGATGATGGAAGATAAAAGTTATTCTGTTCCTCATGGTGTGGGAGTTTAGCAGCTGATGTTTGATGTAATTGTGGTGCAAAAATGCAGGCTGCAACACCCCCAAGTGTAGAAACACCGTCAAAATCTCCAGGAAAGACGGAGAGAGGTTTGATGAAGAAGTTGAAAGGATTCGACGGGCTTGCTATGTCAATAAGCAATGTTAATGGTAATACTGACGGTGGTGAGGGTAGGGAGAAGAGGTTGTCTCCAAGGTTCGCAACTGGCAATTGCACTTTTATAGACCTCTTTCTTTACTATTCATTCTTCAGTCTTGTGTTTACTGCTTTGCTATCTTCTGGCAATAAATGGCGTGACTTTTAGTGGAATACCTCTTGTATTCTAAAGTTGTATATATTAGATATCCGAGTCCAATGGTTCACATGTATCATTTTAGCGGGTTGATTACACTGATAGATTTTGTTAATCATTTGAACAGTGAGGAGACTGAAGGTTCCAGTGATGGAAGTGAGGGGAATACAGCTGGGGTAGGACTTTCATATTTTGACAGCGATTGTTTTTTATTTTCGTATGCAATATGACCGAAACTGTAATCAAATGCTATCATAATACTGAACCTCGCTTATCTTGTTTCAGGCAATGAAAAGGAGCCGTGACTCTACACCAACCATTGGTAAGATTTGGTTCTTCACGAGTATAAGCCGACTAGTATTTAGAGGATGCGAATTCACAAATTTCAGTTGCATTAAATGTGTTCCTGTCGTGTATTTGACGTGACACTACGCAGTATTGAGTGATTGTGTCTTAGTTTGCTGTGAGGAACAGTTCATTTTGATGTACTTTTTTTCATGCAACCACTTAATATATGCTGACAGTGATATTGTTTAGTAATTTCATCATTGAATGCAATAATGCTCTCGAGCTTTTTGAAATTTAGTGAAGAAAATTTTCAAGAGAAGCCTGTTAAATTTTTCAAGAGCCGCCATGAAATATGGCCTTAGATGCTGTTAACAAATATTTTCTTTTTCTTTCTCATATTCCAATACTCTGATCATCCGGTAATTTGAAAAGTGAGACAAAGGGCACTTGCCTTCCTGCAGGCGATGTCAATGGATCATCTGGTGTGTCGGGAAAACCAACTGGACCCGTAGTTTCACCTCCCATGACCACAGGATTGGAGCTCAGAAATGGAGTTTTGAGTGGTGCTGCTAAGACAAGTCCCACTGGCGTTCCACATACTTGTGCAGTTCTGCCTTCTGAAGCCTGGATACAGGTATGGGATTCTGATCTGGATTTTTAAAATTTACCTTTATTTGAGTTCGCTTGTAATGTAATTTGATCATTTTGTTACTTGTTGCGATATTTTGCTTATTTCTTTAAGAATGAGCGAGAGTTCAAGAGGGAGAAAAGAAAACAATCAAATCGAGAATCTGCAAGAAGATCAAGATTGAGGAAGCAGGTACTGACACTTCAGTTCCTGCTATGATCGTATCATTCCAATACTCCCGTTGCATACATTATTACAAAATAAGTCAAATCCCTTGCTTGTCTATCTCTAGGCTGAAACCGAAGAACTAGCACTTAAAGTTGAATCATTGACAGCTGAGAATGCAACTCTTAAGTCTAAAATAAATCAACTCGCCGAGGGATCAGATAAATTGAGACTGGAAAATGCATCATTAATGGTATGCCAATATATCCGAGTCTTTTCTTTCACGAGATAACTTTATTTTCCCAGTTATAAATAACAGATTTTGTTCTTGATTATGAAAAATGTAGGAGAAACTGAAAAATTCATCAGTTGGACACACCGAAGGGAGCACATTAAGTAACATGGATGAACAAAGAGCACTTAGCACGGTGAACCTGCTCTCGAGGGTTAGTAATTCGTCATCTGCCGAAATAAGCACCAGGGAAGAGGGCGAGCCTTATGAGAGAAACTCAAAGGCAGGTGCAAAGCTGCACCAACTCCTGGACACAAGGGCTGACCCTGTACCTGCTAGCTAACGACTCTTAAAAAGCCAATCTTCTTCTGCATAAGAGTTTGAAGATAACTATTTAGTTTTGGCATGACAAAAACCTCCTGCTAAAAGTTGGTACAGTAATGGATGACTGAACTGATATTAGTCCGTACCTGTTATAACTGAACTGATGTATTTTGTCGGAATTCGGGGTGATGGAATGGTTCGATGTAAATTGTAGAGTATTAGCGATTTTTAGAGAAAGGTTTGGGAACGTTCTCGTGTAATTTGTTACGGAATCTTGCCTAGTACAGACTTTCCATGATACATGTGCTTTACGATAACATGGGGTTAGAAGAAGACGAAAAGTAAGTCTTAATGTTCTGAGGATTTACGTGACTAGTGAATATTTTATGATCTTATCATGTGTATGTCTTTGCATAATGGATCTCAGACTACAGTCTATTCCCTCAAAGCTCTAAGCCTAATATATATATTTTTTATATGGGTTTAATGTAATTTTTAAATAAAATTATAACATCAAATGAATTAATAAGTTAAATCTATTAAGTTCACAGCTTCTCGCTTTGCTTAAGTCTTGGAAAGGTATATTATACCTAGCAAAAGACTTCTCGTTTTGTGCAAGTCTAAAGAAGGTTATGATATACGTATAATCTTTCTTTTGTATTTGAACATTGGCCTATAAATCATTCCAAAGCCTTTACATATTTCTAAATAAGCATCTTTTAGTATAAAGAACGGATAGATACATTTAGAACGTCCATCAATAGTATTTATTTAACTAGCATTAAAAAATGCTTTCACTATCTGATGTTGGTAAAGCTGAGATATGGCTATATAAATAAACCCATTCTCCTTTACATGAGCCTCATACTTGTCATTCTGTTTTTGCATACATACTGTGGTATAGAGTCCATGGGAGAAGTCGAAAGCTATGATCTATTTTGGTGACGAACAAATACAAACACGTGGTAAAAAAGCTGTCCTTGAGAAACCTATCACCTTGTAAGTCAGGAGAAGAATGGACATTGAGGTCATTCTGTCAAAAGAATAACATGGAATTTTGCAAGCCACTCTTTATCAGAGCCAGGTTTCGATCCTGGGACCTGTGGGTTATGGGCCCACCACGCTTCCGCTGCGCCACTCTGATTAGTTGAGATTGTATGTAAAGAAATTATTTACGTTTTCATCTTTTCATAACACATAAAATTCTGTTCCTTTATGTGAAGGGACTTCTACTTTGATTCAAATTCAATTCGGTTAATTAAAAGAAATTATCAACTTCCCATATTCTAAAATTTTAAAAATTATAATTAAATATTTATTTTTTATTTTTTCTAATTCTAATCCGATGCCAATATTTTCGTTAATATTGCTGACGTGGTTAGTTACTTATTAACTTTAAATTTATATTTTAAATTAGTAGACTTGGACTTTTTTCCCTTAACTAACTTAATAAAATTAAATTTACTAACTTAAACCCATATAGTTCAACTCTAACAATTCTAGTCATATTTAGGCCATCTTGGACTATTACACTAAATTTGGTATAAAAGAGAATATTCTAATAATCTTTTTACACCAAATTTGATATTACTTCAATTATTCTACACCAAATTTTTAAAAAATAATATACTACAATAATTTAATTATTAACTAAATTAATGTATATTTATACAATGATTTTTATTTATTTATTTATAAAATTAAAATAAAATCATTATTCTTAATTAATTAATATATACTCTATATTAAATTAATATTATTTAACAAATATAATTTTTAAAATTTTGTTTTAATTTTTTAATTTTTTAAATGGTTTAAATTTATGTACCTTTTATTTTAAATTCACTTTTTATTCTTAACATATTTTATTAATGATTTATAACACTTATAAATAATAATTATAAATTAAATTTAATATTATATTCAATATTAGTGTCATTTTAAATGTCTCAATGAAATCTTTATAATAATATATTTTGTGTAAAGTAATATATATTTTAAAATTAACTACTTAGTAAATTATGTAAATAAATCAAATTATAAGAAGGACATAAAAGAAATATGTTAAAAAGATAATAGACAAAGTTGTCTTTTTACAACTTTGGGTATATAAATTTGGTGTTTTAGTGCAAAGAAATCACTCCAAAGACAAATTTCAACACCACAATGATGCAATGAATAGTAATACACCAAATTTGGTGCATTATTATTCATTGCACTATTTTGGTGTTTTTCTTAAAGTAATTTCTTTACACCAAAAACACCAAATTTAATGTTTTGATATGTTAGATTGGAGATGGCCTTAGAAATATTCTTCTAGGCCATCTAAAGTTCAACGCTTAACACTTCTTCAATGTATGGTCGCAAGAGCAATAAAAGCAACATGGACGGTTTAAGTCCCTGTGATTCCAACATTAAGCAGTAGCTAAGAGTAAGACTAGCCTGAAGACAACTACTCACTGCATCTAAATCAGAAACTCTCTGAAGAGGGTGCATTCTCCTTCACCAACCGAACAAAATTTTCAATTTCCCACTTTGCCCATTGAACAACCCTATTAGTGTATATATGATTATCCCCAAATATTTAGCCAGATTCCTTTGTTGTCAATCAGATCATTGAAAAGTGAAGCATGGATAGTGTAATTGAAAATGTTATGCGATACACGGAACACGAGAAAAGGAAGCAATAATCTTTCGAAGGCGGTGCTCATAAGATTTCAGCAGTAGTTGGTGTGCCAAAGGACCCAAGCACAGCTAAACCAACCAGTTCTTTCTTCTGCTCTAGAATGCTGACTAGAGGCTCTTCAGAATGTTAAATAGTTGATTCTTAAGCATTGACTTTCTCCTAAAAAAAGTTGATCTATATGACATTTCCTCAGTTTCAGAATCATCAACTGGGCCTTTCAGCTCAGGGCAGTTTCTCTGTTCAGCATCTATGATTTGTATTACTTCTTCCACCCTGGGTTCAGACAATAGAACATCGATATTAGCCAAGAAAGGCGCATTTTTACTATCAATATCACTCAGCAAGGGGCTTCGAGACTCATTGATCTCATGTAACGAATTAAAAAGGGAGAAGGAATAGAGATTAGTGCGAGAACAAACTGAGTGCAAGAATACACTCAGGGGCCAAATTAATTTAGATTTTTGTTTTAGTGTAGAAATATAAGTAAGAGTTTATCTATGGTGAAAGGAATATATGGCCTTAAGCATGCATATAAGCCTAATGAGTTACTTCTTCAATCATCAATTGATTTCATGATGAAACCTCATTTAGACTTATATGTATTCAATTTATTTAGGCTCAATCTTACAAAATTTAACATAGTATCAGAGCTACCAATTTTTGTGAACACTTCTTTTGATCAAATTAATTCGTTTCTTTTTTTAAGAATATGATTTTATTTTAGCTCTTCCATTTCTTCATTGCATTGATTTGCTTCATCAATCAATCATCTAACATACATTATACCTTTCAATCAAAATTTTGTTGTAATTTTTCTTTGTTTCTACATTGTTTGCTAATATTACTCATAGATTCCATTTTTTTTATTAAACTAAAATGATGTCTACCAGAACAAATTCCAGTATCCCTGTAACTTCGGTTACTGTTGATCCTTCTTATGCAATTTACTTATCGAATGCTGATCATCTTAACTATAAGCTCTTAACCAAGATTCTTACTAGATAAAATTATGGGAATTGGAAGAAGTCATGTGAGATTTCTCTTCTGGCAAAGAACAAATTGGGTTTTGTCGAAAGATCCTGTACCAAACCTATTTCTGACTCTCCTTTGTTGCCTTATTGGATTCGTTGCATTAGTATGGTGATATCATGGTTATTAAGGTATGTCAGTGAAGACATTTATGACAGTCTTTTGTATTGTTCAACTATAAAGCAAGTGTTGGAAATAAGTCCATGACCCAATCGTTATGTAACAGATTGAACACTTTAGTTTTGTGATTATTAATTTTAATTAATAACATGACAAATGATTTTATTATCATATTATGCTTATTGTTTTTATTCTAATATGATAAGTCCTTGATTAAATTTATACACTTGCCATCATAATGGAAATTATGATAATGAGAGTCAAGTCTTTAGAATTTAATCTAAAAATGTTCTTGATCTTAGGATCATCAAATAAGGACTTTAATGATCCGGTTAGATTAATAAATATGTAATAGTATCTATTAGATATTAGTAGATCTCATTTACTAAGTTACATATATAGATGATATATATGGAGATATTATCATTGAACTGACCAAACTAAGAATTCTCAATGGTTAATATTATCTATGAACTGTCAAGTGGGATATTCTCATAATGATTTAAATGTATATTTTTTCTTTGACCTGAGATCATCATAGTAATCAATAGGTTACTTATTATATTCTGATGTCAGACACCTAGTGTATAAAAATGCTAGTTGAATGATCATTAGATATAATTAAGTACCTATCTGATTAGTGGTGAGTTAAGATGGGATCTATCAACTCTAGGTAACGAGTTTGAACTCTATGTTGTCATTGATCTTAATGATTGTTTCAAGACCTTGGCCAGGACGATTGAATGAGTGAGGAAAGAAGTTTTCTAAGTCATTCACCAATCATTAATGATCGACGTGTAACATAGTTGGTTATCTAATAAGGTTTGACAGTTAAACCACACCTTAAGATAATCCGGAGATGTAATGATGGAAGGTAATAATACATTATCCTTAAACTAAGGTTTTGTCTTTGTAAGGTTGTTACTTCATACTATCCAGTCGTTGAGGAGTGTTGCAAGACGTCAACCTTGATTAGTAATTAATTAGATTAATTACTACTGGCTTAGTGATGAACCTAGGTGATCACACACTTACGATTGTAATATTTTCGTTTATGATTATTTAATTTATTATGAGATAATTTATTAAATAATCTATATGGCATATTATTATATTTTTTGCTAGCACGAAAAATATAATTAATATTGGAAATTCTCTTATACTAAATAAATGAATACAATAAAATAGTTCTATTTTATTTTATTTTATAAATAGTAATAATTATTAAAAAAATAAAAGGAAACGTTATATGTAAACGTTGTAATGGTGACAATGAGGTTTTGTTTTTCAAAAGAAAACAATGTAATGTTTGCTGTATGCACGTTGGTTAAATAACGTGCATGACAAAAACTGAATATGTGGTGTGTGTGGTGTGTGTTTAAAAAAAATAGGGAAGAGAAGGTGAGGCTTTCGTTTTTTTATGTGTTGAGAGTAAAACAAAGAGAAGAGTTTGAATATAGAGATATTCATTATTTTTGTACGTTAGAAAGAAAACAAAGATATAGAAATATTCTTTGTTTTTGTTCTTTATACTGAAATATAAACAAGAGAAAAAGTTTGAGAAAATTGTTTTCTATACTCTTAAAAAAAGGATTCTTCAAATTTATCCATGGTCATATCAAGTGTTAAAAGTGGGACAATTTTTTCGGTGTGGAGTACATAAAGGCTTCGTAGTTTCGAAGTTCAGTATTGGTTAATCCTCACGAATTCCAGATATTTATTTTTGCCTATTATAATTATAAGTATGATTCTTAAATGCAATAGATAAATAGGTAACTGCAATTTTATTTCCGCTACGTATTGCGATCCTTCAGCAAGTTTAGGATGAATTGGACAAAGATATGAAAATAGTGAAAGAACGAAAATTTTTGAATTGCAGCAAAGTAGAACAGCATGTAATTAGGATAATATTTCTGTTTCTGAGTACTACACTAAACTTAAGAAGTTATGAAATAAATATACTATGCTCATCGAAATTCCTGCCTACAAATGTGAGGTTGCACTAGCAATCACAAAAATCTTATAGAATCAACGACTTACGAAATTCTTGATGGGATTGAAAAAGGATTATAAGAATGCACAAGGCAACATTTTGATGATGAAGTCTTTGCCACACATAAATGAGGCATATAATCTAATCTTACTGGAGGAAAGCAAAACAATTTTCAACCAATCTCTCAAACCTTACCCTGTGAGCCCTCAGCTTTAATAAGCCAGCAGAGAGCTTATGAATCTAACCAACATAAGTGTTTTGATCCCCTAGCCTTAATGGCTCAGCAGAAAAGTTTTAGAGTTCATTACAAGCAATTTTTTAAGGAGGTCCTTCCAAGTTCCAAACTTCAGAAAGGAAGGGACATGTGTCTCGCAACTATTGCAAGAAACCAAGCTATACCATTAATAAATGTAACAAGTTGCATAACAAAAACAAGTGAGTTGCTACTACCGTTTAGATGATGGAATCATTTTCTAGTTCTCAAAATGTTAATCTTCAGGACTCACCAAACTCCGATCATACCTCTCTCCCTAGTGATCTCTACAGCCAACTAATGGATCTCCTGACGGGTAACTCTAGCTAAATCAACTAGAGATGAGTATATTATTTAGTATAATCAGTGCCTAGCATTATTATTACAAAGATGATCCCCATACCTCTTTCTAAACCAGAGCAAGAAATGCTCCTTAGGGAGAATCTCAATTCTCTCTGCCCAGAATATCACACTCTTTCCCCCCTACTTCCCCCTTTCCTCCCACACAAAAACCAGACCTCTCACCCCCTCTCACCATGCTATTATACCAACTCACTAATAATAACTGATTAACTAACTTCCCCCTCTACCCTCTTTCTTTCTCCTCGAGTACACTCTCCAAATACTAGGTTTATTCCCCTTTTTATCCCTTACCCTATCAGTCCTAACACTGCTCCCCTCTAGAAAGAACAACCTTGTCCTCAAGGTTTAGCTGAGGAAATTGGCTACAAATAACCATTTCATCTTCCCATGTAGCATTCTCCATTGGCTTGCTTTTCTATTGGATCAACCATTGACGAGTTGAAGTTCCTACCTTAGTGATTTCTCTGCTAGCTAACACCATTTCTGGTTCGATTATATCTTCCAATTCCACCTCCAGCCCTTCAGGTAGAGTAGGCTCCACTGAATAGTTTCCCACTACCTTCTTGAGCTGGGATACGTGAAATACCGGATGAATCCTGGAATGTGGGGGTAATTGGAGCTTGTATGTGACAACTCCATATTTTTCCACAATCTGAAATGAGCCAAAGAATCTGGCTGATAACTTCTGGTTAATACACTTAATTACTGACACTTGCTTATGGGGGTGAAGCTTGAGGAACACCCACTCTCCCACTTGAAAAGTTTGTGGAGTCCTTTTCTTGTCATCCTGTTTCTTCATTTGCTGTTGTGCCCGAATTAGATTGTACTTAAGTTGATTCAATGCTTCATCTCTTTTAGATAATTCACTAGTTATAGCTTCTACTTTCGTTTCCCCTTGTGAGTATCGCACCAATGGAGGAGGTTTCCTACCATAAACCACCTCAAATGGGGTTGACCCCGTAGATATGTGAAACGTGGTATTGTACCACAATTATGTCCATGAGATCCACAAAGACCAAGTTTTAGGCTGTTCGGAAGCGAAACACCTTAAGTAAGTCTCTAACCATCAGTTTAAGACTTCCGTTTGTCCATCCGTTTCTGGATGGTAAGCGGAGCTCATTTTCAGTCTTGTTCCCTACAAACGAAATAATTCTCTCCAAAACATACTAACAAACAAAGGATCTCGGTCATTGATGATGGATTGAGGGATTCCATATAATCGAACCACTTCTTTAACGAATACTTCAGCTACAGTTTTTGCAGTATATGGGTGTTTAAATAGGATAAAGTGCCATATTTTGACAATTTGTCCACCACCACCACAACAGCCTCATACCCCTTAGATTTAGGAAGTTCAGTAATAAAATCCATAGCAATGCCTTCCTAAACCTGATTCGGAATGGGCAAGGGTTGGAGCAAACCTACAGGAGATGTAGCAGCATATTTCTGCCACTGGCAAGTATCACAAGCCTTCACAAATTCCTGAACACACTTTTTCATGCCGATCCAATACAAATTACTTACGATTATTCTATAGGTTCTTAGAAAACCTGAATGTCCACCCATCGGAGATGAATGGAACTCCTTTAAAAGAATTGGAATGTACACCGAAGAAGTTCAAATCACCGTTCTCCCCTTATACATTAAGACTCCTTGTTGCCATGCAAACCTAAGTTTAGAATGAGGATTCTGTTGCAGATCCTTAATAATTCCACATAGGGTAGAGTCTTGTTGCATCTCTTACTGTTGGTTTCGACCCTCCATCCATTGAGGATAAGAAATGATAGTTTTCAGCTCTTCTTCATTATAAATTCTTGATAATGCATCAGCTGCCTTATTTTCAAGTCCGGGTTTATAAACAACCTCAAAATGATAGCCTAAAAGCTTAGCTATCCAACATTGCTGATCCGTAGTAGTCACCCTCTGCTGCAACAAGTGCCAAAGACTTTTCAAATCCGAAAACACCATAAAGGATCTTCCTAATAAATAATGATGCTAATGGTGCACAGCTAGCATCAAAGCCATTAATTTTTTCTCATACGCCGATTTGGAAAGATTCCCCTCTGAAAGGAACTTACTAAAATAAGCTATGGGCCTCTTATTTTACATTAACACTGCACCCACTCCTTTTCCCGATGCATCACATTTAATATCAAAAGGTTATGTAAAATTAGGAAGAGCTTATACTGGCGATGTGGTTAATATCTTCTTTAAAGCCTCAAAGGCCTTTAAAGCCCTTGCATTTCAATGAAACCCTTCTTTCTTTGTCAAATCTGTGAGTGGTTTAGCGATTTTACCATAATTCATGAGGAACTTACGGTAATATCTCGTCAACCTCAAAAAACCCCTCACTCCTTTAACATTTTGAGGAACATGCCACATTACTACACTCTGAATTTTTTCAGGGTCAACTGCTACTCCCTCGCCTGAAATAACATGACTTAAATAGTCAACCGATAACCTCTCAAAAGTGCATTTGTCCTTATTCACCATAAACTGATTTTGCTTTAACACCTCCAACACCTTGGACAGATGTAACAAATGCGTCCTCCAATCAGCACTATACACTAGAATATCGTCAAAGAAAACCAAAACAAACCTTAGAAGGAAGGGTCTGAAAATGTCATTCATTGTCGATTGGAAGGTGGCCGGTGCATTGGTCTGTCCGAACAGCATTACAAGAAACTCATAGTGACCATCATGTGTTCGGAAGGCAGTTTTATGAATATTGTCCTCAATGACTCTGATTTGATGATACCCCAAATTAAGATCTAGCTTAGAGAAAAAATAAGCTCCGTGCAATTCATCCAACAATTCATCCACAACTGGAATTGGGTATCTATATGGTACTGTAACCTTATTTAAGGCCCTATAGTCCACACACATCCGCCAAGGCGCATCCTTCTTTTTAACCAAAATTACGAGACCGGAATAAGCATTTGAGCTAGGTCGAATAATTCCTAGCTATAGCATCTACCGAGTCTGCTTCTCAATCTCATCATTGTGATGATGAGGGTATCTATAAGGTTGTACACTGATTATAGAGTGAAAGTGAATCCTTTGGGGGGGGGGGGAATCCTTGAATCTCTCGGAATACTTCTGGAAATTTATTCAGAATTTGATTCAACTCCCGCTATTCCCTACTGCCCATTTGCAGTTTAAGCCATTCCCCGTTTCCCTCTAATTCCACTGATGGAACCATCTTTTGTAAACTTGTTAGTAAACCATGCAAAGGTGCTGGACCTTTGTCACCCCCTTCCCTTTTTCTGTATTGTCTTGCTGTCAGCCTTGCCACACAACTCGACAATTTGACCCTCATATTGAAATTGCATTGTCATGTCCTTCCAATCCACTATGACTTTCCCCAAAGTTTGCAACCAAGCAACCCCCAAAATGACATCCATTCCTCTCAAATCCAGCATATACGCCTCCACCTTCAAGTTCAATTCCCCCAGCTGAATAGGAACCGCTATGCATCTACCTTTTGTCATCACCTTGTGGCCATCACCCAACCTGATTCCCAAAGTTCTGGTAAGCACTGTAGTTAATCCTAAACCAGTAGCCAATTCGGGGGAGACGAAACTGTGGCTAGCTCCACTATCCACTAATACCACGATAGGAACCTCGAAAATTTTTCCTTCCAATCTCATGGTCTTGGTTTTAGACATCAGAGCATTGTGTACTCTGAAGACACCCATAATACGACACTCTAACGCCATATCGTCTACTTCTTCTTCTTCCTCCACCTCTACCGTAATTATTTCTCCTTCCTCATTTAAAGTCTCATTTTCGTCCAAAACCAGTAGTCGGAGTTGTCTCTAGGCGCACTGGTGTAAAGGATGGAATTGTTCTCCACACCGAAAACAAAGCCCCTTAGCCTTGCGGTCCATAAGCTCCTGATAGGATATATGGTGCAACCCTCGATTTTTCTCAGTCGATGGTCTCCTGCCCGTCTCGGTTCTCCTCACCTGCGCTGTCGGGGACAATTGATTCGGTGCTTGGGTATAAGGTCGGTACCTAGGAGTGTCATGGGCTCGACCCGCTCCATATCCACCACCCAAAATGGGTCTGGTTCTTAAAATTGCCTTCCCGACACTGACCCAATGAACGTTATTGCGACCCCCAGCCTTCCTCACAACACACTTCCTCTTCCACCGCCCTAGCGACTTTCATCAGTTGATACTGATTCCCCGGATTGAAGGTGCACACCCTTCTCCTAATGTCTGATCTCAACCCATTCATAAAATATCCCATGAATTGTTCCTCTGGAAGTTGACCCACTTGAGATGAGATGAATTCAAAAGCTTCAATGTATTCATCCACGGTATCGGTTTGTCGTAGGTCGAAAAGCTCTTTGTAAGGATTCTCGAACCTCCTTCCTCTATAACGATTGGTTAATGCCTTCTTAAAAGTCTCCCAACTCAAGTCTGTCTCCATTTCACTTAAAAGATTAAACTAGTGGATGGTTGAGCCCTCCATGCTTAAAAGGGCGAGTTTGATCCTGACCTCATCCGAAGTATTATGGACCTCGAAATACACTTCTGTCCTAGTAATCCATCCCACAGGGTCAGACCCATCGAACATGAGTAGCTCCACCTTTCGTACCGACATTTTGTACTCATCCATGTAAGCAGATGACTCCCCAGGTTGTTTGGACTGTTGCGGATGTTGATTAATCCTATCACCAGATGGCGTTTGCCTATTCCTTACCGTATCACTCCCCTGTCCTTTCTCAAGTCTCTTACCTATAATCTTATTCATCTCCAACAGTAGTGCTTGTTGCATTTCCCCCATCGCCAATCGTATGGAAGATTGCATGTCTTCCATTCCAGCCTCCAAATTCGCCATAAAAGATTCCAGAACATCTACTTTGTCGGACATCTTAGGTGGCATGAATGACAATCGGATTTCCACTCTTCCTGACGTATCCGGTAGGTCGAACCAATGATGGGTACCTCTAGCTAAATCAACCAGAGATGAGTATATTATTTAGTATAATTAGTGCCTAGCACTGCTATTACAAAGATGATCCCTATACCTCTTTCTAAACCAGAGCAAAAATGCTCCTAAGGGAGAATCTCGATTCTCTCTGCCCAGAAGATCACATTATTTTTCCCCCCTCCCTACTTCTGCCTTTCCTCCCGCACAAAAACCAGACCTCTCACCCGCTCTCACCATGTTGTTATGCCAGCTCACTAATACTAACTGACTAACTAACTTCCCCCTCTACCCTCTTTCTTTCTCCTAGAGTACACTCTCTAAATACTAGGTTTATTCCCCTTTTTATCCCTTCCCCTATCAGTCCTAACATCTCCTCAGCAAACACAAGCCCGAATTTACTAGTTCAGAGAAATGTGACGTTTCTACTACTAAGAATTTACTAGTTTAGAGAAATGTGACGCTTTTACTGTCATGTTAGCAGGTACTAGTTTTTCTTTCTTGACTTCAAAGCTTAATTCAGTTTGGATCATTGATAGTGGAGCTAGTGATTACATTACCCCTCATTTGAAAATTTTTACTACATATTCTCCTGTTACTCATCCTTGTTACATCAATATTCCTAATGGCAGTAAAGCACTAGTTGAACATATTGGAGATGTCAGGTTGAGAGATGATTTAATTCTTAAAAATTTGTTCCATGTGCCATATCTTCATTTCAAGCTACTTTCAACCAGTAAACTCATTAAATAACTTGCATCAAACCTCATCTTTACCCTAACTTCTTACTATGTTCAGGACCTTTGGATGAACATGTTGCTAGACCTTAGTAAAGAGTCCAGAGGCTTTACTATGTGTCTTGCACATATACTAATTCTACTCCTCCTCATGTTGCTACTGTTAATTCTAATAAATATATTGATAGAACCAATAGTAGCGTTTGTAGTTATGTTAGTACTATTCATGATATTGTTGATTTGTGTTATTATAGAATGAGTCATATGCCCTATCCTATTATGAAACATATAGCATGTATGCCTACTGTTTCTAAGTCGAATAAAATTTGTCAACTTTGTCCTCAAGCACGACAGTGTAGAAGTTCTTTTCCCTCTAGTTCATCTCTTGCTTCCATGTTTTTGACATGTTACGTATTGATATTTCGAGTCCTATCATACGAAGTACACAAAATTCTCTCAGCATAATTGTCTCTACTGCTTGCTATTCTTTGCTGAAAAAATATGAAATATTGAAAATATTAAACAATGACAAGGAATCACAGCTTGGGTTAGTCACTACCATCTCGACATAATAGACTATGTCACATATTGGGCCTTAAATTATCTCACACATGAAGGAGGTGTGTTGAAATATAAGTGGGAGTTGAGTTGGTCTCACATAGAATGAATATATGGCCTTGAGCATGCATATAAACCTAGTAAGTTACTCCTCCTATCTCCAATTAGATTTAAGATAGAACCTCATTTAAGTTTGTATGTGCTCAGTTTATTTGAGGTCAATTTTACAAAATTTAACAAACTTAAATAAAGTAGTTTCGTTAACTAACTTAAAGAAACTTAATTAGTTAGTTTAATTAAGTCTTACGTGTATAAGTATTTAGGGTTTGTCTTATGTGGCTAGCTTGATCAACAACATTAACAGAGATAACAATATTGGACTAAAATTGAAAAAATAAAAGTTTGAATATTTAATTATAATTTTTTAAAATTCAAATTATAATTATAAAATTGAGTAAAATTTATGATTTTTTTACTTAATGCTAAATATAAGCGCCACCCACTACAACATCCCTTGTTTTGTCCTAGAAGTTAATTCCAAAGGAATTTTGTCTATAAATATAAACTAATGTTAAAGGGATAAAGATAAGCGATTTTGTATTTATGTTTCAAATTTTTCATATTATTTAACAAAAAATTGATTCGATTCTTATATTTTAATATTTATATTTTAAAAATAATCTTTTATTCTCTTATAATATTATTTATTTATTATATGTTTTTAAGAATCTCTATTTTGATATAGTCACCTTTATGGAGTTTGGTTGATTGAAATCATCATTTCATTCATAGTCTATTCTTGATAATAGGTTATTCCCTTGTTTAGTTAAAAAAAACATACATAATATATAATTTAAGGGTTTACCTAGTTATTAAGTTTGGAAAATAAGTAAACCCATCATACTCCTATCTTTATCTATTCTAAGTTTGTTTGGGAATAAAAATGAGGACGTATTGGAAAAAAAATATTCTTAAGAAATCTACATAATTACTTAACTATAAAAATATAAAAGAAGAAGAAGAAGAAGAAGAAAAAGAAGAAAATAATAATAATATAACACCGAGTATGAATCCCGCTGTCCCGCAGAGTTTGAGAAAATAATAATGATGATGATGATAACGATGTAATTAGGTGAAAAATAATGAATATTTTAGTTTTTTTATTAATTATTTCTTTATCATTCTAAATTTATGTTTTTAAACTAAACAATAGCATTGTATTATTGTTAAAATTTTTTAAAATAAACCAAACTAAATAATGCATATTTTATTATATTTTTATTTATTTTGTTCCTAAAAAATTATAATTTCATTCATTACCTATTTTTGCAATTGAATCAAACTTTCTCCTATAGTTTGTGATTAATCGTTCATCCTACGAAGAAGGAAACTTAACACAAAACATGAATAGAAAATACATGAAAATAAAAATGGCATGTATTAAATAACATATCCAACCTGACCTTAAGTTATCGCGTGTTTATGTACCATGAAGCTCCTGCCCGCCCAAAGTGTCGTGAACGCATAAACTCTGCGCGCGAATCTCGTAATTTCCCATTACCTCAAAGCTTCCGACAATAAGAGACGATAACAACATTTCTTCCTGTCTCTCTCTCTTTCTCTATACAATGACTTAGTCCTCACGACCCAAATTTGATTCAACATTTTCTTTTTCTTTCTCATAAATTTAGCATCCCCAAACTCGTATTCTTCTGGGTTTGTTGTAGATTTTGGAATTACTTCCTTCTTCAATTTCATATACATTATCTTCTCCTTGTAACAAAATGGTCCTTCATGAATGAATTATCAAGATAAAGGAAGATTTATCCTGTTTTGGCTCTGTACTTTTCTGTTTGTGGGAAGAAAGCAAGAAGAGAAATGGAAGAACCTGGTTTTCACAAGCCACGTGGTTCGAAACATAGGAAACCCGCGCTTCCGACGTCGTACCAGCCGAGGAAAAAAGGCAGAGGATGTTGTCGTATTTGCTGCTGCTTATTGTGCGTTCTCTTGGTTGTTGTCATTCTCGTAATTCTCATCCTCTGTGGCTTCTTCTACCTCTGGTCTGATCCAAAACTCCCCGTTTTTCGCGTCTTGTCGTTCAATATCCCGAACTTCAACGTCACGGACCAACCCGATGGCGCCTACCTTGATGCGGCTACGGTGGCGCAGGTGGAGGTGAAGAATCCGAACAGCAAGATTAAGATCAATTACGGTGAGTCAAACGTCCAGGTCACGATCGGGAATTCGGGTATTCCGATTGGGACAACACGGTTGCCG
The DNA here is from genome assembly GCA_025504915.1 of Erythroxylum reticulatum. Lineage (NCBI taxonomy): Eukaryota > Viridiplantae > Streptophyta > Magnoliopsida > Malpighiales > Erythroxylaceae > Erythroxylum > Erythroxylum reticulatum. Next base: position 29,604,950 of record JANSVA010000009.1, on the reverse strand, counting down.
GAGTTTACTCAGGGAGCAAATAGCGCGACGAATTTGAAAATCGAAACAAGTGTTAAGAACAAGTTGATTGGGGGAAAGGGTTCGGCGATTGTGGATCAGTTTCAAAGCAAGACCCTGATTGTGAATGTGAAGGTGGATACTGAGGTGGGGTTGAATGTGGGAGGTTTGAAAACAGCGATGACTGATGTGCATGTGCTTTGTGAAGGTATGACATTGAAGCAAATTGAAGATGGTGAGCCGCCAAAATGTAAAATTAACGCACTCAAATGGTAAGTGTTCATATTCCGACTCCATAGCTACGAGCTTTTGGCCGGTCCATTCTTGTTTTCTTAAGTTGTAAGCCTGGACCTGATTTCTAGTACTCATTTCAATGGCGTTTCTGTGCTGATTCTGCAGGCTCAACTTATGATAGCCGAAGGGTAGAGAGATTTGACTGATACAGACAAATTGAGAGGCCATTCAATAAAAATTATATGTATCTGCGCATGATCAATCATACAGAGAATACCATTTACTTGAGATTAACAGGGGTGAAACGTGTAGGATTTAAAATCTATATGGAGACCGACAGTAGTCGCCACTGGTCTCTAACATGGTTCCATGCTAATTCTTCGGCCGTCGAGACTCGAGTGTAATGGTACGCACGGTAGTGGATAAAAGAGAGGCAGAGAGCCTTAACTTGAGTACCGTTGGCTTTTTGATTTGGTTACTTGTGTATATGATATTTCTTGTAAAAATATAATTATTGCGTTGGTTCTTGATAGAGCTGACAGGTTGCCATGCTTCCATGAATAGGGAATCCTGAAGGGAGTCAGGAGTGTTTTGAGGTGTAACTTAAAATGTATAATGGATTAGGTGACTCATTTAAAGAATAAAGTGAGAGTGTGTGCCTTTATGTACTTTGGTTTCAATTTCGGATTGCACGAATGTTATCTACGTTGCATTAAATTTTTCATTATCCCCTACAGATTTATTGAATCAATTGAGTTTTTAATTTATAAATTGATAGCAATAAAATTATATTATTGTTAATATTTTATTTTTTATAATGTTTATAAATTAGTATGTGAAAATTCAAGTTCAATAGAATAATAAGATGAGTAAAAGAGTTAATTGACCATCAAAAGATGAAGAAAATGAACAAAGTGGAGTTTATATACAATTTAAGTAAAGAAATAAGAATAAAGAGGAATTGTCTATTAATTGTCTTTACTTGTCCTCAGTTCAATTATCATTATAGACTTATTTTTAATTTAAATTTCTACAAAATTATAAATAGAACTTTCGTAATTAAATATTTTAAACTTTTATTTTTAATTAAAGGTTTTTATTCACATTTTATAAAAATCTTTTTATTTGAGTTCTTTTTTTGGATTTGGTTTGTTTCAATGTTCAAATTTTATAAAAATCACAAAAATAAAATTTATTTTCTATTTATTTAAATATGATTTATTATTAACTAAATATTTATTATTTCATTATTTAATTATTAATGAGAATTGTAAATAATTAAATTTAATAATATATTAATTAAATAAAAATTAATTAATTTTAAAAATTATCTTTAAGTTTTATCTAACATGTAATTATCATTTGTAATAAAAATATAATAATATTAAAATTAATAATTAAACATATTTTATTTCTATTTAAAAGAAAAACATAAATTAAAAATAAAAACGAAAGCAAAAACGATTGACCAAAATTTAATGGTCAACTTTTCAAATATAAGTCAAAATTGACTGCAACCATATTAATTTTGGTTAATGATACAAATATTTTCATAAATTCTATAAGTTTAAATATATTCATTAACAAGAAAAATTTTATTTGGCATAATTTAATAATCTAATTAATTTTGATATTTAATAACGAAGACTTATTTACATCACATTTTTTCTTGTAAGTCAATTAAATACTAGATTATGGATTTACTTTTATATTTAATTTAAAAATATATTCTTAGAATTTTATTCATATATAGAGATGGTAATGAATCGAACTGAGATACCAAATCTAATAGCACAAGATTTAACTTGGCTAATTATTTTAAAAAAATTAAAAATATAAAACGACATTATTTTGTTTATAAAAGTGAGTTTAATGTCATGCTAAGTCTAGATAACTCGAGTCTTATTTAAAGACCTGGTTAATCAAGGCCAAACCTAGACAACCTAAATTTGAGTCCATTTGGAGAGCCTAGTCAACCCAAGTTTGATCTATTAATTTTTCACCGTGCTAGATCTAGCCATGTTATTTTTTGGTTCTATCATTCATAAAATTATTAACATTTCATTAATAAATTTGAAGATGATTGGATTTGAGTCGTTACTAAAAAAAAAAGGTTAAAACTAAAATTTAAATTACACAAAATAATAATATTTTAAATATTTACAAAATATATTATTTTAAAAGTCAAATGTAATATATTAATTTAATTTAATTTATTAATTTAAAATTAAATCATAGTAATGAATACCATACCGTATCGGTCAGTACCAAACTAAAACTAGTACAATATTAGAGGTCGGTGGTACCAAGTTTAAATACTGATCCGTACTACCAGTATTTAAAATATAAAATGGTACCGAAAAATTTTAAAAATTAGGAGACTTTTTTTTTAATTTTTAAAATTTCCTTCATTCTCTTTAACC
>JANSVA010000009.1:29583477-29602196 GCA_025504915.1 Erythroxylum reticulatum | reverse complement strand
ATGGTCTAAGGTGAACGACATTTATTTTGAAGCGGAAACCAACAAGCCAAATGCTCTGCGACGAAAAACGAGCGTCAAAGTCAAGAATGCAATGACCGCTGCCGGACCCACACAGGTGCCAATCACACAAGGAATCAGTAGAAGCAATCAGAGCCGTTTATTTTCCACGAAACGCCCATCGTAAAAGGTCACCGGACGAGATTCCAAATGAAGGGTTCAGAAATGGGGCGGTTACAATTTTGTGGGACCCAAAACAGAAGAGTCACTTTAGGGATTTAACCGCATGCACGCACCCACACGTTTCCTTCTCTCTTAATAATTCATAGAATTTAATCAATCTATAGTTAATCTCGTTTTTTCTTCTCGCAATTTTCTACTTTTTACGATACGAGCTATTCTTTTTCGGTCTCTCTTTCTAAACCTTCTCCATCTCTCTTAATCGGCGGCGAATCTTCGAGGCTTGTCCATGGCTTCGAAGCGGATCTTGAAGGAGCTCAAGGATCTCCAGAAGGATCCTCCCACCTCTTGCAGCGCCGGTTTGTTCGATTCGCTTGTTCCTTGAGATTGATATCAAGTTTTGTTGCTCACAATTATGTCGTTCTTTCCATGCTTGATCTGCGTTTCTTTTTATCCTTTATGTCGCTGTGATGCTTGAATCGCCGGGCTCGTTGTGAGCACGTCCTAGCTTTTCGCTATCTTTTACGCTGTTTGGTAAATCTGGGCGATCGATAGATCTCCTGCTTTATGTCCTAGTTACAGGAAGAATGTAGACCTGGATATAATTCTTCTATAAAATGGGCGTTTTGAAGATAGGTGGTTGTGCTTTTCTTTTTCTTTTTCTCTATTTAATTTGTTGGATGCTGTTTGGTTTGATTGAACATAGCTATCTGGATCTTGGGCCAGAACTTGAAACATCAATTCGTGATATACAATTTACTTCGTTGAATGAAATTTTTTTGGCTACATCTGGTAGAATCTAGCCTCTCTATCTTGTGATTTCGGACATAACTGAATCAATGAACAAAATGTATGCATTAGGATGGTCGATCCTTTTCGTCCGTCCCAGTCTGTATATGTAGATACTGTGCCAACTGCAAGAAAGTCTTTGTTGTTTACGTGTCTCTTATGAAAATGTCGTTGAATTTGCCTGAATTGTAACAACATACACACGCATATATGTGACATATGCGTATCATCTTATACCTTCGGTTCATTTGTGGCCAATAAGGTAACATATTAAGATAATGCCAGTTGTACGTTTATTGTCACTTGCATGTTCACTTGGTTGAAATGTTATAAATATTTGCTTATTGAAAGTTATGGATGATGTAACTACTTGAATGTTATAATAAGCCTCTATTTGGTTGAGCTTATATCAGTAAAGCTTTTATTAGTATAGCTTTTTTCTGTAGATCTTTTCCGAGAAGAACTTTTCTAAGAAGCCAATTAACTGTTCAGACTGTCATTTAAAAAGGAGCTTTGTTGAAAGAGTAGTAGACTATTTCAACATAAAATAAAAAGCATTTTTAATTTTAACTATATTTTATTTTGTAATAAAAAGTATTTATGCATATAAATATTATTTAAAGTATATTAAACAATATGCAAAGCACAATATATTAATTATTATGTAATTTTAAACCATACGAAACATAAATGAAAATATATTTAACCAAATCTTTATATGGATTATAATATAAGTAAACCAATATAAAAAATAAATATTAAAACATATAAAAAGTTAAATAATATTATATAAATCTCAAAATAAATTTTCAAGTTGAGTAAATAGTTAAATACATAATAAATGGGAAGATGAGTTTGTGGGTATTGTAAGAATTATGTGTAAATTCTTTTGAGAGGCTTTTTTGAGAAGCTCTAAATTTAAAAGGCTTTTTTGAGAAGCTCTAAATTTGAGTTTGTTAAAAAGTTGTATTTTGGCAGCCAAAAAAGTTATATCTATTAAAGGAGTATTTTTTTATTTTACAATCAAATACTTATTTTTCTTAAAAAAGGCTTTTGTGATAGAGAAAAGTATTTATTGACCTCCCAAAAGTTCATCAAAACAGGTACTAAGTTTCTTTTTTTCCATCTCTTTCTGTACAAGATTGAAGGGAAATTAAATAGGTCTTTATGTTTTAAGTATCTGCCAAATATGTTAAGAGGATCTACACCTTTTGCAAGTTCGTTATTAAATGATTCCTTTTATACTGTTCTTTTAATATGCAGGTTGCAGAAATGCTGTCCGCCAGTGTTAACATGTTGGTGGCTATGCATTAACTAATCCGATTAAAGTTATAATGCCTATAAGCTTTGCAAATAGTTCTTTGCACATTTTGTTTTGGATCCCTATTGATTCTTTGTTTTATGTGAATGAACATTTCCTTGATCCATTAACTCGTTTCTCTCGTGTTTCTGACTGCTTTGGCTTATTGATTGCTAATTGTCATGTGTGATGTATGAATTAGTCTTTCCATCTATGTATATATATCCGTGGAATTTCTAGTTATTTGTGCAAATTCCATATTTTCGCTTCGTTAAAATTTTCATTTGTTTATTGCCTTCTTTCTTTAGCTTGTTTCTGCCGTAGGAACCTTGTTCTCATGTACACCAATTGATGTATGATTTCAGTATGTATATACCTTTTTTATTATTTCTCTGACATTGTTACTCTGCAACTTTATTATTTTTGTAGAATTCAAATCAACTCTGAATTCTCTTATGTAGAAAGAAGATGCAAATTTGGTTTTGAACGGATTATTTTCTTCTTTCTACTCTGACCCTTCAATAACTTTCCTATATTTTGACAGGCCCTGTAGCGGAGGACATGTTTCACTGGCAGGCAACAATAATGGGTCCAGCTGACAGTCCTTATGCTGGTGGAGTGTTTCTGGTTACTATTCACTTCCCTCCTGATTATCCGTTTAAGCCTCCTAAGGTACGTATCTCCAGTTTCTCTTTTCCTTCAACGTTCTACTTTGGTAAATATGGACTATCCATTACTGCGGCCAGTTATCATGTCTAAAATTACAACCCCTTAGAGATATGTTCTCTTATATAAACTATACCTCTTTAAGCTTGGAGGCTAAATAAGTATAGACTAGATAAATAAATTTCAATAGAGTTTGTAATGAAACAACTTATGTCACTCCACATAAGCATCATGAATATTCAGATTAGAATAGAAGGTCTAGATGGTTAAAAGCTTGGCTATTGTTCTCTTTATTCTGCATGATAAATCCTCATTTGAATCTTAAGTTGATGAATGTTCTGAATACGAAGGAACATGAAGTTATCATGAGTTTTATAGTGTACTATCGTGTTGACTGTATGTCTAATTGGAACTATCCTTTTTTCTCTCGCAGGTTGCATTTCGCACCAAAGTTTTCCACCCAAATATCAACAGTAATGGCAGTATTTGCCTCGACATTCTAAAGGAGCAGTGGAGCCCTGCCTTGACCATATCCAAGGTTCTTACCTCTTAGCTACTTCCTAATTCTTACCCCCTTAAACGTGGAGTATATTTTTCTTTGCACCAACACACATTGCCCCTGCAGAAGTTCGGCATTGCACCTCGAATTGGTCAAATGTTCAAGTTGGGCCTTTTAGTATTCCAAAAATGAAAAAGTTGATGTATGTCCTTAAAAGATTTGATCCATAGCCATTCATAAAGTCTTTGTAAAGCATCAATATTTTACCCACGATTGCTGACCTCCTGTATTACTTTTAGCCCGCGTGAATTTGAAAATACTTGGACAACTGTTCCAGTTGACTCTAGATAGAACGGTAAACTCTGCCAACTTTCCTCTAGCTTGTCTAGGGATATTTCCATATAGAGGAGTCTTTATATGACCAATAATGATTTTCATGGTCCTGGTCTGTTTATATTTTCTTTCATCCAGTCACTACTGCTGTTTCTTAAGTAAGTGGGAAGGGTTATGGTTTTTATGTTGCAGGTGCTACTCTCAATATGTTCCCTCTTGACGGACCCAAACCCAGATGACCCGTTGGTTCCAGAAATTGCTCATATGTACAAGACAGACAGGTCCAAGTACGAGGCAACTGCTAGGAGCTGGACCCAGAAGTATGCCATGGGCTAGTGCTCCTGGTGGGCCACTAAGAACTCCTCGTCCTTTCTAATTTATGTAAAAATATTGTGTGATGCATATGTTTACTCCTGCTGTGGAAAACTCAAGTTCGATTTATACAATGCCTCCTATAAAACGAACATGGTTGTGGTTGTTTGTATGGAAGCTTGTCCTTGAGTCATCGAAGACATGTAGTTGATGTTCCTTATTACAATTTCTTCAATTAGGGCCTTAATTGAACTAATGCAACATATATGTACTTGTTTGCAAAAAGTGTTCAAAATACGAACACTCAAAAGTTGGGTATTTCTTATTTTTATAAGAACTTTTTTCTTAATTTAATGGTATCTTTACATCATCTGATGCCATTCGATTTCATAATAAGGTTTTGGAACTAATTTTTTTGGGAATATTGTATTTCTTCAATAATTATTTTGACTTTGATGGAGCAGTTGTTACAGAATAATGCAAATTGAGATTGTTCTTCCCTTTGCATGTTAAAAAAAGTTGGAATATGTCTTGTGCATGCACCTTAAACGACTTTATGGTTTTTAATCTTTCTAATTAGTTGGCATATCTTTATTACGTTGTCGGTTTAAATTAATTAGAAGGTTTAAAATACCTTTACACATCTTAGATACTTCTAATGTATTCTCTTTCATACTAACCTTGGGCTTTTGTGTTTTGACTCCTATATAATATAACAAATTGGGATTCTTTAGTCAACGAAGAATCCACCTAAAAAGATGAGCTAAAATCCTAAATGCCAAAAAAGGATTAAAAAAAAATATTTTTAGAAAATGACAATTAAAAGGGAACAGTTAAGTATTGGATACTTGATGGGCAAGGAAGAGTTATATGGTAATTGATTAAATTATACCTTTTCTTGTTACAGATGACCATACTTAATTAACGTAACTATACTTAATTTCAATACAATGACATTAATTCCGTCAACAGATTAGGCTGACATGTCTGTGACAGAATCATATTACTAACGCTTGTTCCTTTCCTTGTTCCCCAGGAAAAATATAAACACCAGTTCTGTGTCTTTCCCACGTGCCTTAATATGGCATCGAGATAAACGGTATTGGTAAGCTCGCTTCTGTCACGTGAGTCTCACCACACTTATCAATACGCTTGGCAAACCAAGTGTCGTTATTAAGGAAGAATGACCTAATGTGGTAGATGGTGTTTGTACAACACGCGTACCTAATCCTCGTGGGTTAGAACATGGTTGCTTGGGGACCAAGCTGAATCCGAAGGAATCAAACTCTTTTACCGGGCCAACAGTGCCGCGTGTCTGGAATCCAACGGTTGATCGAGGATGCGGCAAGCCGTTTCGGATCTTCGGTGGTGACCGGGATATCCGGCTATAACCATCAGAAGGTTTTCCCGAAAGGGCTATTATTTATCAACTAATTAACAACCTAAAGAAGATTTCAACCTTAATCAAGGCAAGAAGTAAATGCAAATGACCAAAAGCCTCAAAATAAGAAAATTCAAAAAGAAGAAACAGATTTTAGGATTCTGCTATAAAAATAAAACAATGTTACTAACTCTAAGCCTTTTTGACTCTGCCTTGCTACTGAAACTCACTCTTCTTTTGCTCTTTTCTCTCCATTTTTGATCTCCTCTTAGTGTTATCACCATCTTCTGTGCCTTTTCCTCTCTGTTGTTCCACATAAATCCTTTCCCTTTTTTTTTTTCTCTCTGGCCTGTTGGGTTCTTGAGTTTGTCTCTCTTAACATTTCTTCTTGGTTCCTAAAGGTGACATCTTTCTGGGAAATTCCAAGTTTTTTGTGGTTTTGATCGAAAACCCATTTCGATTCAGTTAAGTTTACTTAGTTTAAGATGAATTCCTCTTCATTCAAGTACACGGAGCACAGGATTGTTACTAATAAGGTTGTTAGATGTTGTGATTCAAAACCCACAAGAATCGTTCGTATATCGGTTACTGATGGGGATGCGACCGACTCGTCGGATGACGACTGTGACGAGCTGCAAATGGTTCACCATCGGAGAATAAAGAAGCACGTTAACGAGATCAGAATCGAGGACTGTGGAAACTACGCTAGTGACAGGGCAAATGAAAAGTCAAAACAACGACAAAAGAATCCATCTTCGAGAGAAAATGGATATTATCCAGAGGGAAAAAAATATCGCGGTGTACGACAACGGCGGTGGGGACGGTGGGCCGCGGAGATAAGAGACCCTTTCCGGCGAACAAGGATTTGGTTGGGAACGTTTGACACGGCGGAGGAGGCTGCGATGGTGTACGACCAAGCCGCTATTCGCATTAGAGGACCTAATGCTCTCACCAATTTTGTAAGACCACCAGTGAGAACGACTCAAGCCCCAGAAGTTGATACTGTTGCGACAATTTCTGGGTATGATTCTGGTAAAGAGTCCCACAGTCTCTGTTCTCCAACTTCTGTGCTTAGATTCCAATCTCCCGAAGAACCTGGAGCCGAGTCGCAGCCTTTAGTGACTGACTGGAGAGGACATGTCGAAGAAGTTAAAGAAAGAATCTTTATGCCTGTTGAGGATCTAAAGGAAGATGACTGGAGACCGGTTCAAGAGTTGAGTGAAGAAGATTCCAATTTGTTGGACCACGATTGTTTCATCTTCGATCCTTGGTGCTTCGAACAAATTCTGGAATTCGATATTCCAAAAAGACAGGTTTTCCTGGATGAGCAGCATAGTATGCTGAACAGTGGTGTAAGGGAAGATCTAGCTGATATTTCAGTGCACTTGGATGGAGATTTTGGATCATGGGTGTGGGATGTGGATGATTACTTTGGGGTTTAAGCTTCTCATAACATGGAGAGCTTTCAAAGTTAACAGAAGAATTCGTATGAGAAGAATCTAAGAGACCGATGGTGATTGATTGATTGGTTTGGATGGTAAATTCCGAGAGGAGTTTTGGATACGTGTCTGGTTTTTTTGTTTGTGTTTAGTGTGTAATTTCAGGGTTATGTACTTTATGTTAGCTGTTTATATATATAATTAATATGGCGAGATATTCATGTCTAAATTCAACGGTCTATTTATGTTTTTGTTTTTCCATTTTGGCCTAGCTGTCATAACTTTTGTGATACTATTGATTTATGGTCTTGGCTTTTAGTTGTTTCTTGCTGCAACTCTTGTCTCCTTGTCTATTGGTGATAATGCGTTAGCGTCAGACTTCCTTTCATACCCACATTGGGGGGTGGCTGGCTGGAAAGGTGGCTGCCAAGTGGCTAAAGTTGTTGAGCATGTTCGACGGTTGGACACCTCGGGACCTTGAGAACCATATGCTTACGCTCCTTGCGGCGTTTCAAAACCATAGAGCAATGGCCATGTTCTAATGTTTAGCTTTTACTGTGTCTTATTCTTTCTACTATTTGGTAGATGCCTGAATATCTATCTTTGAATAGAAAGCTTGTGGTCGCTAGGATATACTAGCTTAGTAGCTTACATATTATATATTTTAAATACACTCTAATTTCTTGATTTTTTTTTAATATAACAGTTGAACGAAATTTGTAGTGCGGCGTTAACACTCAATTCCAACAATTGAGGAGTAATTTTGAATGATGGAAAACTATTCGGTTGCATAATTTAAATAAAATATGAATTAAATTTATTTATTTACATAGTAAAATAATACATTGAGAACTTAATTTTTTAAATGAAATTAAATTTTTAGTTGTATTAAATATTCTATAAATTTATATATTTTAGATAAATTAGATGACTTAAAATTAAGCAATAAATTTAATTATATTACATTTGTAGAGTTTAATATATTCACTTTTGACAATTCTTCATTAGAACTTTCAACTTTAAATTTTTTAAAAATATTTTTAAGTTGAAAGTTGAAAGTTTTAACAAAAAGATTGTGAACAGATTTTTAATATTTAAAATTAAAAGATTTCTAAAAAGTCTAGTCTTTCGAAGGATAAAACTTAAATAGTAAGGTTATATTTGGTTGGACGTAAGATTCTTAGTAGAATTGAATGGTTTGATTTATAATGAAATGGAATGTTTATGAATATCATATTAGAAAATTATTGTTTGAAAGAGATAGAAGAGTTCATAATGTAATACAGTAAAATGTTGTTTGAAATAAGAGTTTATAATATAATATAGTGAAAATTTATTTATTATTTTACATTATATCATAAACAATGAGATGCAATATGAAACTGTTATCTTTCATCTCATTCAATTATAAACTCTCGTCTTGAATGATAGTAATAATATTACATTCTATTAATACACTTCAACCAAATATGCCATAAATTCACAGGTTTAAGTTATGAAAATAGTCTCTTTGTAAAAGTACAAAAAAAAGGATTGTGTATATTATGACTCTTTTCATATAATTACGAAAACAATTTTTTTATAAAAGTACAAAAAAAAAAGAATACTGTTGTATATTATGGTTCTTTTTAAACTCTCAGAAAGTGAGAAACTTTGTGTAATAGTTACATTAACTTTAACTTTTTGATAGAAATTATTTATTAAATTCTCTAATAATCTTTTATTACTCTTCTGATTCAAAATTTTAAATTATAAAATTGTAGAAATGGCTTGTTAAATCCTTTGACTTATAATCACTCTAGTTTCTAAATGATTTTGATTTTCAATATTTAAAAAATTAAAAGACCTGAGCTGTCAACTTGCATTGCGGCTGCAGGAGATGGTACGATTACTCATAAATAAGATTTCTGATTTGTCTTTTTCAATTTTATTTTCTGAGATATTTTTGGTCCCAGTATGTCTGCTACTGCGGGCCACCTGTTACAGAGCCTTGACATAAAGAACACGGCTCGAATGAGTAACTTTGCTTGGTAATCTTTAAATTCTTTAATTATTGTTTGGGACTTTTGTCATTAATTGACTTCTTTCTAATTATAAGACGTAGGGTAGGATTTTTCTTTAATTACAAAGGTTTTGCTAGTAAGACAAAGAAGATTTAAACTTGATAAATCCGAGAAAATCAAAATTTGAAAAACCAAAACATGCTTTACAAGGATCATAAATGTTCTAAGTAATACTAGAAGGTTTTAAGATTTAATAAAATTAAAAAATTTAAAAATTGATGAAGAAATGTATTGAAAAATTTAAAATTAATTTAAAATATTATTAAATAAAAATTATTAAATTCATAAAAACTAACCGATTAATTAATAAATAAATCAATGTTTAATAACAAAGATTATTAAATTAAATCATACTAAAAAAATCTAAAATTGCACTGAAATTTTGATGGGTTTGATTCAAAGGTTTTAGGTTTAATAGCAAAGATGTTACATACAAATTATTTTGTACACATAATAATCTATTGATTTAATACGCACTCAAAAAATGAAAATTATAAATTCTACCCGTGTAAGAAAAATAAAGAATGCCGTCAAATTCGAAAGCTCATATATATGGTCTATAATATTGATCTGTTCTATTCGAATGATTTTATGTTTGTGGGTATATAATTTAATACTGATGTGATATGTACCATATGGACCGTCTCAATTACTATGGTTCCCATCCTCCCAGCCGATTAAATTTGAAGATTTGAAATGACAGGAAGCAGAGCTTTAGCATGAAAAGATAAGACTAGGCCTGTCACAAAATCTCTCGAGATCACGGGAAAGAAAAGGAAAATTTATACCATTTAGCTCATGAGTCGCATGAAGGCCTAAACGAGCTGTCGTGTTAAATTGAATGTTAACTGGAAGCAGGGAGCTAGGGCGATGCATGGGGTCCTTTTTCACCAACCAAGACATCATATCGTGCTGAGAGCATCAAACTGTCAAGTGTTGGAGATTTCTTAGGCAACAATCTTTGGTGGGCTCTAACGATTATTATGTAGTTGCCCTTTTCTTTTTCTTTTATGTGCTACAGTCCCAAAAAAATAAAAGAAAAGATAAAAAGCGTAGTAGGAGTCAAGGACTGTGTCTATCTGCATTCTCTAGCTTATTTTGAATTCTACCGATGACTTCCAATCGTGATTAGGTTGATTTCTTTGATATAACTATTATATGTACCTCACTAATCGGAGTAATTTGGATGTTGTCAATTGGATGGTGATGTGTAATTTCATTCACTTACCAAAAAGAAGTCTCAAGAGGCCATTGTTTTAATTATGGTCCCTATCTTCTGGCACGCTTGAGAAGCTCGCAGCATTTCACTAGTAAACATGCAGAGGAACTCTGCTGCGAGCATTCTCTGCGATGATGACTAATGTTTCTTGGACCATGAGCATTGCCAATGGCATATTCCACGTGATGAACTCCGGGCTGTGGGGTATAACCAACTAGACTTATAGCAAGCCAACAGAACTTCACTTTAAAGCTAGAGAATACACCAAAAAAAAAGAAAAAGAAAAAGACATCACATGCCAATATCGTATGCTAAACCCTAAAACGAAAGAGTCGGAGTGGCGTTGAGCTTTCCACCATAATCAAAGAACAGAAAGTTGCCAGATTCTGAGAAGCTTTCTTTGACATGTGGGCTGTTTCTCTATGATGGAGTTGACAAGAGAGGACTCCAGGCTCTCGTAGACGAGCATGGGTTTTATAAAGGTGGGCTCACTGACAAAATGAGAGAGAGAGAGCATCAAACTCTGCAGAGTCAGTTGTCACTGTGACATTACACGTAGGGACCCAATTCAATGAAGAACATAGATTGCTTGCCATCAGAAGTCGGTTGAAGGAGGCTGTGACTTTTGCAGGCACTTCATTCCATTCCTTCCTGTCTCTTTCTGATCCAAATTCATGAGGTATGTTCAGTTTGAATCTACCAGCTATTTGTTAGTGATTGAAGCAAGAGGTTCGAATTGCGAATCAAGCATACTCCGCAATATTCTTTTTTAAACCTCCAGTTTATTGTATAGATGCGTGAGACTGTTAATATTAGTTAGATCCGACTTGTAATTTACTTTTAATTGATATGCATTGTTTTAAATTAGAAATTAATCTAATAAGAAGTTTAAGGTGTAAAAGTTTAACTAATATTAAAATATCATAATTATAATATATAATAAAAAATGAACAAAATCAAAGAACTAAAAATAATATTAAAAAAGGAGATCATTCTTATGTATAGAAGAAATGAAGTTTAATTGAATAAGAAAATTATTAAACGACAACTCTAATTTATTATGGATTATAAAAATCATTTAATTGAAAATTAGTCGATTAATTAATAAATTAATCGATTTTTAATAATAAAAATTATTATTATAAATTGAACAAGAAAATTAGTTGATTCAAACTTTTTTATTATTAGATCAGTCAAATCGTTAAGTTTTTAATCATTATCAATATATAATTAGTGAATTATAATGGAACTCTTTATTAATTTTTGATTAAATGGAGTCAAATTTACCAAACCTAAACTAATTTGTAATGGGATGACAATCGGTTAGGTTGTGCCTACCCAAACATCTTCTGCTAGGGCTTAGGCTCGAGGCTTAATCAGGCTTTAGATAGTCTGGCTCGAGCATGACTCAATTCTATAGGACCTGATTTTTTGTTATTTATTTAATTAAAAATAAAAATGACTTCACTTTTTACAATAAGGATCAAGCCTCAAATTGGGCCTGGGCAACCTAAATCTAAGCTTGGCCCAAGATCTTGTTAACCTAGACCTGGTTCGGACCCAATTGTCACCTTTATTTTTCATCTATATCTATATCCAGATAAGCTTGTAACTTTGTAGATCATACATCTTATCAATTAGTTTTTAGGCATGGTAGTTAAACTTAGGTTTGACTTGAAATTAATGAGACTGACCTAATTTAACAGATCTTCAGGTCAGACTCGATTTTTTTTAATTTTTAAGTTCAAGTTCACCTAATTTGAAACCCAAAAGATTTAGAAAAAACAAAATCGTTTTTCAATTTTGAAACATAAAATTGGGGTGAGCTAGACTTTAAGTTATCCAAGTCAGATCTAGCTCGAATTCGAGTTTGGTGTCCTTAAACTCAATAACACTTTGAGTCGAACTAGAGCTTGGGCAAAAACTTTTGTCTTTAGCAGGCCTAACTCGACCTAACTCATCACTAAGCCTATTCTTTACCATCCTTTTTAGCCTAAGGCATTACTCACTCCATCTAGACAGAAGGGATGTATTGATACAAAGGTCACCTTAGGACTCGAACATTTACCGAACTTGATTTCCAACGCCTTTTGCACGACAGTCTCACTTAGATCCGCTTAAGTAAGACTTCAGCCTTCAACGACCCTCAAAGTGTTTACCTCGCGCACTCGAAGAAATAATGCTACGCAAGCAATAAGAAAACAAAGGCAACAAGGAAGCATAGAGATACGGTAAGACCAACCTTTATATACTTCTCCCAAAAGAATACAATAAATGTTCTCCTTGATTGAATGAGAAGAGCAAAGCTCGAATGAGTTATATATAGGCATTCTAACCTGGATACCAAGTTACATTCAGAATCTCACTAAAACTGAGCTGCCTAAGATCGTGATAAGATCACGTCTATCCCTATCAGATTACATCACGTGGACTAATTAGAGGACACCCTCGTCCAAATAAGACTCTAACTGATAAGATAGAATCTACAAGACAACTAAAAGATAAAGTTTACATTCAACTAGGAAACTAGCATCCTTATCCTCGAATATCTCTACTATCTTCAGATGTTGAGTTCCACTGCAACTCTAACTCCTAGTTGTCACTACATCATCCAAGATCTCCCCATAATCTCTATCTATTGATGATGCAGTGTGTTCTTGCCGAAGCTCACATCGCACATTGGCCTGATCCAATGCTTCTCATAACAAGTCCGCTAGTCGTGGTCCATTCATTTGAGCATGGGCCAAGTCCTTAGTCCATCAAGTCCTAAACCTGGGTTGAGTTAATCTTCACAAGTCTGATACTCTACCAACATTCACACCAAGTTTGATCTCACTCGCCCATGTTTGCCTTAGTGTTTCCGCATGCCTCCCTCATGCGTGAATCCAGCTAATCTTTCTCCTAAGGCGCATTATGAAGGTTGCTGAGAAGTGATTCGAAGTTTAAGGGTCTAACAAACCACCCCCACTAGATAGATTCGACGCCCTCTTCGAATTACTCTGAAGGTAGGCGTTCACCTAGTCCTCAAACTGCCATATGGTCGTATCTTTCTCCCACGTAGCTTTTGTGATAGGTTTACCTTTCAACTGAATCAAGAAATCGGTCTATTGGTTCTTTTTGTGTTGACCCATTGTTCGATGATCTAGGATCTTCTCCACTTGATCCTCGAATTGTTTTCTCACAACTGGTGGAGCTCGCTTCACCTGACTCCTATTTGGATTTGATGCATCCTCATAATAAGGCTTCAGAAAACTAATATGAAAAGTAGGGTGTATCTTTAACCGTTTGAGCAACTTCAATCTGTATGCCACGTTCCCCACTTTATGTAGCACTTCAAACAGTCTATCATACTTCGACACCAAACCCTTATGAACTTACTTACTCGAGATCTTCTTCCAAATCTGTTGGGTTAGTTTCAACAAAACTTTATCTCCCACGTCAAACTCTAACGGTCTCCTCCGAAGATCCACTTGCTTCTTCATCCGTCAAGAAGCTTTTCGAAGACTATCCCTTTCCTCATCCAACAATTTTTGTTTCTCCATCAGAAACTTATGCACCGCAACACATTTGCTACCTGTCCTTTGTTGGGCAATCTCTAGTGGTGTAAGAAACTGTTGTCCCAACACAATCTCAAAGGGACTTTTCTTCGTGGTCAAAGATTTAGGCAAGTTATAGCAAAATTGTGCGGTATCAAGTAAATTTAACAAATTACATTGACTTGCACTTACAAAATGTCATAGGTGCTCCTCTAACAAACTGTTGGTTCGTTTTGTTCGGTCATCTGTTTGTGGGTGATTTGTCGTTGAAAATTTCAAATCGCAACCCATCATACTAAAAAGGGACGTCCAAAATCGACCTGCAAATTTGGCGTTTCGGTCGCTCACAATATACATCAAAACTCTAAAATACTTGACCACGTTCTTGTAAAACAACTTGGTCGCAACATCTGAGACAAGTCACAGAAGTTGACACGAAGATCATATACTTAAAGAATCTATCAACCACCACCATGATTGAGGTCACGTTGTCCACCTTTGGAAACTCACTAATGAAATCCATTAAAATCGACATCCACAGTCTCTCAGGGATGGATAAAGACTGTAACAAACCAACTTCCTCCTTTCTTTTCGGTTTATCCAGTTAACAAATGAGGCATGTCTTGACGTAATATTCCACGTCATTCTCCATCTTCGGCCAAAAGTAGGAACGAGATAGGAGTGCCAGCATCTATTGGACTCCTAGGTGACCAGCCCACTGTGAGCCACGCGTATCCTTCAACAACTGTTTCTGCAATCCACAAAAGCTCGGTACATACACTTAACTACTCTTAGTCATCAAAAGCCCATCATCGTCGAGCCAAAACCTGCGTACAACACCTTCCTTAACTTGAGAAATCAACTTATAGTGCATGGTGTCTAATAGAGTTACTGCCTTGATTTGCTCCAACAAGTTGAACTCCACCTTTGTGATCGAATAAAGGGCCTCAAATACCTCCTTCATATTCAAGGCATCTACTACGTTGTTGTGCCTTCCTGGTTTATGCTCCTACACAAAGTCATATTTGGCAAGAAATTCCTACCACCGGGCTTGTTTTGCGAACAACTTCTTTTGAGTCCTGAAAAATGTGTTAGCAACATTATCCATTCGGATAACGAACCTAGTTTCCAGCAAATATACGCGCCATGTCTCAAGGCAATGCACCACCACAAGCATCTCCTTTTCATGCATCAAGTAACACTACTCCGCACCATTGAACTTTTAGCTCTCAAATGCTACCGGATGACCTATACAAGGACTCTACTAATAGCTTTGTCTGAAGCATCAGTATGTATCTCAAATGAAAGATAGAACACGGGCAGCTTCAGCACAGGTTCGGTTGAGATAGCGGCTTTAAGTTTCTCGAATGCCTCCTCACATGCACTTGACCAATACCACTTTTGCTTCTTTTTCAACAAGTTCGTCAATGGTGTCGCTTTCTTTGAGTATCCCCCATTGAACCGACTATAGTAGTTCACCAAGCTGAGAAAACTCCACAATTCTCATACTGTTGTGGGAGCCTACCACTCAACTATCGCTTTCATCTTTCTCGAATCCATCCTGACCTGACCCTTGCTCACCACATAACCTAAGAATCTGATCTCCAAACGAGCAAACTCGCACTTCTCCATCTTCACGTAGCGCTTGTGCTACTTCAGTCTTTTGAACACATGTCTTAAGTGTTTCACATGTTCTGTCATGTTAGTGCTATACACCACGATGTCGTCTAAGTAGGCCACAACAAACTCATTCATGAAGTCGTACAACCCATCATTCATAAGGTTGCAAAATGTAGCAAAGGCGTTAGTTAATCCAAACAACATAACTAAAAATTCGTAGGATCCATACCGAGTTACGCACGTTGTCTTCTGCTCATCACCCTCAGCTATCCGCATTTGCCAATACCCACTCTGAAGATCCAACTTAGTGAACACCTCGACCCTTGACAACCTGTCCATCAAATCTTAAACCAAAGGTACCAGATACTTGTTTTTTATCGTTACCTTGTTCAACACTCGATAGTCCACATACATCCAAAGTGTACCATCTTGCTTCTTCTAAAACAATACAGGGGCGACGTATAGAGCTTTAGACTGTTGGATGAAGCTTGCTTCCAATAACTCACCAAGTTGTTTTCGAAGTTCCACCAGCTCCATCGGGGACATCCTATATGGGGCACGTGTAGGTGAGATCATTGCTCGTGAACCGCAAGTGCACTATTGTCGAAGTGAGTAATAAATTGGTAAGAACCGAGTGGTGTCCACAGGGATTATGAGAAAGTTCAAATCTATGCTAGCTAACAATGTTTGAAATCGGGTTGGATGAAATTTTGGAAAATTAAAATTAATCTAAAGAATTTTTTTTAAAACTTAAATAAATTTCTAAACAACTACTCAATTTAATGCGACCAGAATAACTATGAATATGACAAATTTGTGTAGTAACTAATTAAGAAAAGATTGCATCAATTTACTAATTAAAAGTTTTGACGACAAAGGGAATGACTTTTTCTTAGGGAATGATATTTTTCTCAGCCTTAATATTGAATTAGCTATCCTCCGCAACTGAAATATTTTAACCTTGTAGGTGAATTTTAAGAGTAATTAATCCCCTTTTCCCAAAGATGAATTAATTTATCCACTCTAGACGTCATTTAGTAATCCCTTACTTAAGTTCTTCCTAGAGTTTCTTAAGTCCCAAACCTTCAATTTTTACGTCCTAAGTTTCTTAGGTCTCCCAACTCACAAGAAAATCCTAGTCGAAATTTCCTTTAATCTTCTAACAAAAACTTCCCTTTTTCAAAGATGAATTTATAACAAGGATATTTCCAATAATCCAAAGGAATAACAAATAAATCCAAGGAAAAATCAACAAGTATATGATATTCAGTCATGGATTCTAGAAAATTATAATATTAAGGCATCGTCAAAAATATCAAATCCTTAAGAGAAATTAAATTTCTAGCCACAAATCATCATGCCAAACAATCCACAAGCAAAAACCCTGTATAAACTCATGATAGAATCAAATAAAAATTAAGAACACGTCTCCAGATTGCAGCAGAATAATGTGCTCTCTTCTTGAGTGGTGTAACGTTATTCTCCTAGCCCAGCTGCTTTAACATAAAGGTCTCCACTGGGTGTCTCCTCCACTAGTTGCTCATGTCTCTTTTCTTCCACCTCGACGTAGCTACTTCATTTAATGTCCACCATGCTGCAACGTTGTGTGTGGAGTAAAGAGTATATGAGTGGTGAGTGTATGGTGAGTGAGGGCTATGCGTTGTGGAGGATTGGAGCTAACAAATCAAGGCTTGCGTCTAAAGAGGATGGAGAGAAAATGAAAAGTGTGGCATGGAGAGGAATTATGTGCGTGAATGATGACTGGTGAATGAAAGGTTGGAAGTTTAAAAATAAAAGAAGGCTTGAGTGGAAGTGGAAGTGTTGCATTAGTGTAATATGGGAGGAGCTTCAAGAATGGCTACAACGTTGATGGATAAGAGAGTTAACTAAGTTTTGCATGAATGAAGGCTTGGCGTTGCTGAAGTGGTGAAGAAGTTCATATTAACTAAGTTTTGCATGAATGAAGGCTTGGCGTTGCTGAAGTGGTGAAGAAGTTCATAGGAGTTGGAGGCTTGCCTTGTGAACTGATGTGCGTGAATGTCGGTTGGTGAATAGCTGCGTTGGTGATGGTTGAAAGTTGGTCCTGAAATTGAAGCAAAAGAGAGATGCTGCTTTTATGCTTGCGTGAATAAAAATTGGAACCTTCAAGTGGAGGGCTACTGCGTTTGTGCGTGAAACATAGAGGGTCTGCATCTTTTCTTTAAGGGCTGACTGCATGTATGTGAGCTGTAAAAATCATCCCCCACCTTGCTGCATGCGTTGTTGAAATATTGAGCTTGTAAGTGGCATAGTTTGCATGCATGATTGGAGAGGTATTATTGGAGGCTAGTTGTTAGTCAATAAAGGTTGCTTGGCTTTTTAGTTAAGAGTGGAGCTTGCGGGTCTTGCATGGAGGCTGCTACATAGAAATAAGGTTGATGTAGGTGTGGAGGCTGTGAGCGTGATCTAAGTGTGTGGAGGCTGCTTTGTCTTGTAATGGGGTGTTGTCTTTACATTGGTGTGATTGGAGGCATGAAAAACTTGTTGGAGTGAAATAAAGATAGGAACCAAGTGTGGCAGCATTTTCTTGCATGAGTGGAGGGAGCTGGTCAATAAAGGCTGCTACATGTGTGGGTAGTAGGTGCTGCATGCCTTGAATAAAATGGAGGCAGTGCTTTGTTTTTTCTTAGATGCTAGCTATGGAATGGATTTTTGAAGGTTAATTTTGACAATGCATAAAAACTAAAAACTGACTATTTAGGAGCTCAAATTTTATCAGTGTCTTCGTCTTTGAGTTTGCTTCAATATGAGACTTGAATCACGGGATTTCGCCATTTTAGTCACAAGTTATGGTTGAAACATCGTCAAAAGGTCATTCTGGCGATCCAAAATCTGACGTGAATTTTGAGAATTTATTTCTCATAAATTCCAGCTCAGAAAAATCTGCAATTGGTCCCAAAAATCTGTCAATGAGTCAAGAATTTAAGTATGAAATTTCAAAATTTTTGGCTAAACCAATCTTGACATAAAAATGCCACAATGACTAAAGGTCAAGTCTGCCAGAAACTTAAAAACAGTGCAATTCGAGTCTATTTGTTTCATTTATGCATTTTATGTCAAGAAACCTCGATTAATGCTAAAACATGATAAAGCAACTATAGATGAACATAAAATGAATGTAAGCTACTCTAAACTAAGTCCTAAACATATATGAAAATATGGGTGTATCAAATTCTCCCACACCTTGCTTGTCCTCAAGTAAGAAAAAGAACAGAAAGTAGAACTACAGAAAATCTAAAAAAAATACTTAAGTATACAACATTCAAATTAGATCCCCAACCATATCAATTAATTCAAGCATGATAACTAGAATTCGGTTTACCACGATCAACACATAAAATCAATG
>JANSVA010000009.1:29556448-29583377 GCA_025504915.1 Erythroxylum reticulatum | reverse complement strand
AGGTTGGAAGTTTAAAAATAAAAAGAAGGGTTGAGTGGAAGTGGAAGTGTTGCGTTAGTGTAATATGGGAGGAGCTTCAAGAATGGCTGCAGCGTTGATGGATAAGAGAGTTAACTAAGTTTTGCATGAATGAAGGCTTGGCGTTGCTGAAGTGGTGAATAAGTTCATAAGAGTTGGAGGCTTACCTTGTGAAGTGATGTGCGTGAATATGGGTTGGTGAATAGCTGCGTTGGTGATGGCTGAAAGTTGGTCCCGAAATTGAAGCAAAAGAGAGCTGCTGCTTTTATGCTTATGTGAATAAAAATTGGAACCTTTAAGTGGAGAGCTGCTGCGTTTGTGCATGAAATATGGAGGGTCTGCATCTTTTCTTTAAGGGCTGACTGCATATATATGAGCTATAAAAATCATCCCCCACCTTGTTGTATGCGTTGTTGAAATATTGAGCTTGTAAGTGGTGTGGTTTGCATGCATGATTGGAGAGGTATTATTGGAGGCTAGCTGTTAGTCAATAAAGGCTGCTTGGCTTTTTAGTTAAGAGTGGAGCTTGCAGGTCTTGCATGGAGGCTGCTACATAGAAATAAGGATGATGTAGGTGTGGAGGCTATGAGCGTGATCTAAGTGTGTGGAGGTTGTTTTGTCTTGTAGTGGGGTGTTGTCTTTGCATTGGCGTGATTGGAGGCATGAAAGACAATGTTGGAGTGAAATAAAGGTAGGAACCAAGTGAGGCAGCATTTTCTTGCATGAGTGGAGGGAGCTGGTCAATAAAGGCTGCTACATGTGTGGGTAGTAGGTGTTGCATGCCTTGAATAAAATGGAGGCAGTGCTTTGTTTTTTCTTAGATGCTAGCTATGGAATGGATTTTTTAAAGTTAATTTTGACAATGCATAAAAACTAAAAACTGACTATTTAGGAGTTCAAATTTTATTAGTGTCTTTATCTTTGAGTTAGCTTCAATATGAGGCTTGAATCATGGGATTTCACCATCTGAGTCAAAAGTTATGGTTGAAACATCGTAAAAAGGTCATTCTGGCGATCCAAAATTTGATGCAAATTTCGAGAATTTATTTCTCCTAAATTCCAGCTCAAAAAAATCTGCAATTGGTCCCAAACAATTCGTCAATGAGTCAAGAATTTAAGTATGAAATTTCAAAATTTTTGGCTAAACCAATATCAAGATAAAAATCCCACAATTACTAAAGGTCAAGTCTGCCAGAAACTTAAAAATAGTGCAATTCGAGTCTATTTGTTTCATTTATGCATTTTATGTCAACGAACCTCGATTAATGCTAAAACATGATAAACCAACTATAGATGAACAGAAAATGAATGTAAACGACTCTAAATTAAGTCCTAAATATATATGAAAATATGAGTGTATCAATCGTTTCAGGAACCAACTTGATCTTGTGATCTACCTCACGACGAGAGGGAAGAGTTTTCGACAACTCTTTTGGCATCACCTCCTAAAACTCCCTCAACAAACTTGCAGTCGCATCAGGGACTTCCACCACGTGGTCTTTGCTGATTTCCCACAGGCAATGAGATAGGTCTCCATGCCTTTCTTCAACCCTTTCTCAATGCTCATGGCCAACACATGTCCTTCTGGAGTTATAGCATTCGTCTTTCCACCATCGAATCTACAACAATTCAAGTAGAAGGAATTTTGATCGTTCATTATTATTATACCTCCCAAACTCGGATACAGCACCACCTTCGCTGCTTTGAGAAGATCGACCCCCAAAATCATCTTGAAATCCTCCAGTGATATGATAATGAAGTTTATCTTGGCACACTAACTTCCAACGCTGACTACAATGTTGTAAGCGATTCCCGCAACTACTTATGCCTTATCCATAGGGGTTTTAATTTTCATTAGGGCCTTGGACACCTAACTTTTGAACCATCTTTTCAATTAGGAAACTATGGGTCGTACCCGTATCCATTATTGCGGTCACGTCTTTCTCCCCAACCTGTACACCTACGTACATTAGTCTATCAAAGAGAACTAACTCACTACTAACCACATTAAGCAAGGCGATCAGATTTAGTGCCGCATCATCTAAAGATTCACCGTCTTCTTCGACAATTAGGGCGTTCAACTTCTCAACACTCTCTAGAAAAATGTGGACCACCGCACAAGTAACAAGCAACCTTGCCCTTCTTTGAGGACGTCTTTCCATTTTTAGAGCTACCATTTTGCTTGCCCTTACCCTTGAAATCCCCCTTCCTGGAGTCTTTCTTCTCCTTCCCCTCGGTCTTCTCCTGTTGGGTGCGATCTTTGCCTTTGGAAGAACTTGAGGATCTCACCTTAGATTCTTTCACCATTCGAAAATCCACCAAAGCATCAACGACAACGATTGTACCAACCACGTCTTTCACGTTTTGCCTTCGTAACTCTATTTGAGCCCACGATTGTAACCCAGATAGAAAATTGAAGAGCTTGTCCTCATCTAACATATTTTCAATAACCAGCATTAAAGAACTAAATGACTTGACATAGTCTCTTACCTATCCATCCCGCTTGAGCTTCTTCAAGACATCTCTTGCGAGCCAAGAATTATTCATGGGAAAGAACTGATCCTTAAGCTCCTTTTTCATCTGCACCCACGTTTCCACGGGAGTTCTACCTACACTGATCTCCGTAGAGGTCTTTATGCTCCACCAAAGTTTGGCATCTCCATCTAAGTACATGTCGTCACATTAGCCTTCTAAGCATTGGATACCTTAGCAGCTGCAAAGTTCTGCTCCATATCTCACAAGAAATTCTCCAATACCTTAGTATCCCGCATGCTTTCTGTAGCACCCCATTCTCACAAGACATGTACCTGACATCCTAAGTGATATCCGAGTGCAAATCTCATAAAAGTGACGTGCTAGTAGCAATCAATCAGTCAAACTTTAGTACAAAATTTTCAAAAATAACATACGTGAATGCGAAAATTTATATCAAATTTGGGCCCATTCTTTTCTTTCATAATAACAAAATCACATTTATTATTATTACACTCAAGATCATCCTCATTTACAAACCTTTTCCACTTTGGAAAGTTATTACAAAACAGAATATTCAAATATACATGTTACAATAATTGCGGAAGACTTAATTTGATACAAAAATAAGAAAATACAAATGCAGACGCAAACTGATCCCAATCTCTACCTTTTACTTGAATTTAATGGCTATACTCTCATTTATCCAACGGGGTAACTCTTCTGAGCCTGAAAAAATAGTGCAAATTTTGGTTGAGTTTTGAGAACTCAATGAGTGACCATCTTCGATGGCTCACTCAATCACATAACACATACACTTTATATAATCACATCATTCACATCATTTCATTTATAATCATGTTAAATCACTAACATTTCACGTTCATGTAAGCACTTCATTCACATCTTTTCATTTAGCACATAACATCACATATCACTTTCAGAGCAATCATAACGATCATTTCATTCTTATGAAATACACATATCACTTATAAATGCAATGCACATAAGACTCACCTTCATTTCTTATTTTGTTGTAACCGAGTGCCTTTTTAATAACTCATATCCCTTATGGATACCGAGCTGGCCCATATCCCTTATAGATATCGAATTGAATCAGATAATGTCTCATATCTCTTAGTAGATACCAGGTATATTCACAACTGAGCATGAGGCTCTTATCACATATCGAGCTTTAAGCTCTTTTTTATTGGCTACACCGGTCACAACTGCCTTTATATTTTATGCATTCATGTAATGGAATGCATTAATTACATATGCTCAATCAGTCACTTTCTTTCAATTTACACATTTCATTGGACTTAAGTCTAACGTTCAACATTTAAGTTGAGAATACACTTATTTCTTCTCATTCACATACAAGTAGCACTTCAGTAACACATTTATGCATCAAGCCTTGGACCTTCATTGTCCGGCATCAACATAAGCAAATCACATTCATATAAATTATATTCGCATTGCATAATAATCATAACCATAGTCATTCAATGCAGAAATTGAAATTAGAACAAACAATGAAATGGGACCATCTAGGTCGACTCACAGTACGCTCCAAATTAGCATTTGCTTCTAAGATCTGAAAACGTTTGAATGTGGATGTTTATCCTGCACCTCCAAACTATGCAATACACACATTGCACACACTCTCATTAATAACTTTGCACAATTATAAGTATTCATTTATGCACAAATGTGTATACGGAATAAGTATAATGCATGCTCAATGACAATCCTGGGTATATTATCAAATTTCACACTTTATCTATATTCTCATTTTATAACTCAATTACTCATCCTTTTATTTTTAGCATTATTTTCCCTCAAAATAGCAAATTCTCATTCACGTTTAGTTAATACCCATTACTCATTTCCTTTGAATAACAACTACAATCATATGAACCTCTTCATTTCCATTATACACATGTTTTTTATGCTTTAACAACAACAATTCATTCACTAATGTTATTCTAACATTATATAATCATACAATATCCAAACTCTCATTCTTTCTTATAAATTCTCCAAATTTCCAAACTTTCGTGTCTATTTCCCATGGATATTTTGACAAAGAAACCAAGTAATTTGGCAACACATTCTTCTAAAAAAATGTTCCCCATTGTCTTAAGTTTCTAATGACACCAAGATCATTTAATTTGGTTCAGTAATCTGAAAGTTATACCCCAAACATTTTCAGTATAGTCTTTTACTAAAATAGTATCCTATACTCAACTTTAATTCAAAATCTGGAACTCTAGAGACAGAATTAAAATTAGATTTGTCCATAAAATTTATAGTCCTATGTCTCTAATTTACTCCAAATAAAAAATCATTCTATTTGGATAACTACAGAAGAAGTTATAGGTAAAAGAAGGAAGGATGTTTGGGGTGTAAAAACCTCTCGGGTGCACAATCGTGCATTTTTAACCCAACTAAAATTAAGTCACGGCTGTGCAACATCAATGCATGGCCGTGCATTCCAAAATAATCAAGTCACAGGCGTGCAACTATAATGCATGCCCGTGCACACACCAACAAATAAGTCACAGCTGTGTAACCTTAACACATGGTCGTGCACACCCAATCTCCAGAACCAATTTCCGTCCCAATTTTATCACTCAATCTCTCACAAATGATTTTAGATTGCTGTAATATTTGGTGAAAATGTAGAACAACGTGTTTCGAATCTAATGGTTCAAGTCCCATGTCATTTGGAAGTCGGGAGAAGAAGTTATAGCCAAAATACTAAAGGATAACAGTCTCCCTTTTGTAGCCATATAAGTCACAATCGTACTTCTTCAAATTTTTCTCGAAGTCACAATCGTGCTTCCTCTTCTTCCTTTCGAACTACAGCTTCCGTTTTCTTCTCTTCTTCATTTTCATTTCTTAATTCCTCCATTTGTAACTTACATCACCATTTCCATTTCACCATTTGGACTCCCATTTAGCTCCAAACATTCAAAAATCAATCAAAAATATATATTCAACACCAATATCAAAAACCAAAAATTCTCACGCATGTTCTTCATTTTATTGCACTATTTCACTTTTTTTTTTCCATTTTTCTGCACATTCAATTTCTGCATTCTCTTCCTTTCTGCCTCAAACTTTCATTTTAAATCATTCATTCTCATTCCCAGACATCACCATATACCTATTCTTTAACTCTAAATTCTTTTTTATTTTTTGTTCATCTCTAATATATCCAAAATATTCAGTCATACACAGTTACCTATGTATCCACAGTAAATAGAGCATATATGAATATCATCTTTAATGAATTTCTGCACTAATTTCATTCACATTTTTGTTGTTCTTTCAACTCCAAAAATCATTTCTACACTATCTTATAACATTTTGATCATCAAAAGCCACAAACAAAAATATCAATATATTCATCCTATACTCACCGCATACATGAAAATGCCCATTTTCCCCTTATTTATGTCATGACAATAAATAATCATTTTTGTTTCATAAACCAACAACTCTAAACGATTTACAAAATACTTACTTCATAAAACTCCAAAATTTTCAAAAACTCAAGAAACCCTAATTTTCTTGCAACTCGCATACACCATTATAGAGGTTGGCAAGTTTCAGCTTTTCTTGAGGCAAATGGAAGAAAACCGAAGTTGGGAGTAAAAAAAGATAGATGAAAACAAGATTTAACTTTGGTGGAGGTTTGATGAAAAACGTTGTGTTAATGAAGAACTTGAGGAAGAAGCTACAAGAAAGATAAAGCTCAAAGCACTATACTTGGTCTTTCAAAGTAATTGTACGCTAAAACTTGAACTAGACAAGTGATACTTGTCACTTATCTAACATCTAAGGCTTTAACTAAGTTCTTATTGAACTAGTCTCATAACTCCCATCTTTTCATTCTAATCATCTCTAAAATTTTCAATATCAATAACTCACAAATTATAAAGTCATATCTAAATTTTCAATGTCATTTTTTAAACAATTCTCTAATATCATTTGATTCCTATTTGTATTTCTATTTATCAATTTACTTACCTCTTGGCCTTTTTTCTAATCCAATAATACTCAATATTTTTGAAAAAAAATTCTCAAAATTCACCAAAAATTCTAAATCAATACATAAATTCTTCACATTGATTTTTAATACAATTAATTCACAATTATCACATAATCACATCTATAATCAATTATATCCGGCAATTATCAATGAATGCATGTACAACCATTTTAATGTGTGCAAAAAATCAAATTCACATGCGTGTATGCTAACAATATGCATGTGTATGAAATTCACTTTTTTTAAAATCTCTTTTTGATTTTTTAGGGTTCTAATCTTTAGTATAGGAATATGATGTTACACCTTCGAACACCCTAGGTTCACGTACATTCACAGAGGAAAGTTGTGGTGTGGAGCTTTCAACCCAATTAACATTTAGTGTTACAACGACACGCCTCGGCACAGTGATCTCGAACTGGGCATCCTCTTGTGCCGTCAACACCTCGACCATCTATTGTTGCAACTGTTGGATTCGCGCTTCCAACGTCTCCTATCGAGTATTGTGAGATGTGACTTCTTCCTCCTCTTGAGGAATTGGTCCAATGAGTGCCTCCACCCTAAATACTTGTTCTGTCAAGTTGCCTATTGTCATCTCGAAATTTGGCTCTGATGCCAGTAGATACAAAGGTCACTTTGGGACTCGAACTTTGACTAAAGTTGATCACCAACACCCTTTGCACTGCAATCTTACTTAGGTCCGCTTAAGCAAGACTTCAGCTTTCAATGACACTCGAAGTATTTACCCCGCACACTCGAAGAAACAATGCTATGCAAGCAATAAGAAAACAAAGGCAATAAGGAAACACAGAGATACAATAAAACCAACCTTTATATACTTTCTCTCAAAAGAATACAAAGAATGCTTTATCTGATTAAATGAGAAGAGTAAAACTCGAATGAGCTATATATAGACATTCTAACTTAGATGCCAAGTTACATTCAGAATCCTACTAAAATTGAATTGCCTAAGATTGTGCTAAGATCACATTTATCCCCATCAGATTACATCACATGGACCAATTAGAGGACACCTCCATCCAAATAGGACTCTAACTGATAAAATAGAATCTACAAGATAACTAAAAGATAGATTTCATTCAACTAGGAAACTAGCTTCCTTGTCCTCGAAGATCTTTACCATGTTTAGATGTTGCGTTCCACTGCAAATCTAACTCCCAGTTGTTGCCACATCATCCGAGATCTTCCCACGATTTCTATCCGCTGATGATGCAGTGTGATCTTGTCGAAGCCCACATAGCACAATGACCTAATCAAATGCTTTCCACAACAAGTCTGCTAGTCATGGTTTATTCATCCGATCATGGGCCAAGTCCTTAATCCATCAAGTCCTTAGCCTGAGTCGAGTCAATCTTTATAAGGTCCGAAACTCTAGCAAAATTTACACCAAGTTCGATCTTACTAGCCCATATTTGCCTTAGTGTTTTCGCATGCTTCCTTCATGCGTAAAGCTAGCTAATCTTCCTCCTAATGTGTATCGTGAAAGTCTCTGATAAATGCTCCAAAATTAAGGGTCTAATATACGGGTTAGATGAATGCTATTAATTAACTTATAACCGTATCTCTAATTCAATTTAAATCCCCCCAAAATTCCTTTTAAATTCCACGAAATATTTTAGACACATATTCTCCAAATATATAACATAGTAGTTCCAAACTTGTTTTCTCCAGTCTCAGGAGAGGTTTAAATATGGCTTCGACGTTGATTCTAGAAGAGAGAAGAATAAGAAAATCCTGTAGATGGTAGGGTTTCGAGGGCAGATCTGGTCTTACTGGATGAGCGACGAGGACGAGAACAGATGTTGAATTAAACGTTTCATCGGTGACGGAGACTGTGTTACTTCTAAGGATTCCGTGAAACTCTCACCTTCCAATGATGCGAACCTAGTTCCGCTGAACTTCAGAAGTAATCACATTCTACATCTCCGCCGTAGTTGTTAATTCTTTTGATGACGTTGAGGTACTCTAGCTCTCTTTTGATTCAGACTTAATCGTTTCTCATTCTCTTCTTACTTACAAGGTGTTTCGGGTTTTGACTTAATTTTGTGAATGGAACTGAAACTCTAATCGCGTCCAGAAGTTTCCTTTGATTCTAGAATCTTTTAACATGATCTCTTCGCTCTTTCGGTGATTCATTTGCTTACTGTCGACAGCTTCCGAAGGAACTCGATCTATGTCTAGTTCTTGATTAAGTGTTTATGAAGTGCTTCTTGATTGGACTGTACCGATTTTCGCGTATCCAGTTCTTTTTCTATTTTCTGGTTATTGATTATAGTTCATATTTGCAGCTGTACAGAATCTTTCTTCCTAGTTCTCATGAATTGGAGGAAAAAAACATAAAAGCTTAGAGAAGTTTCATGTTGAATAATTAATCTGTTAGCATAATTTCTCTGCTTCATTTTAAGCAGAATCACTAATCTCATACGAGAGCGATTGTCTCTTTCACCCAATATAACGATAAGCTGCTCGAGATTTGCTTTTTTCCAAAAGAAAATTTCTATGTCCTTTTCATTTTGAATTACACGTTGGCTACACATGCTTATCAGAGACTTCACAGGGGTGGAAGGATTAGGACGCTTTTGGCGAACTTAATATATGAACTATAAGTCATGTTCTATGACTGTATGACATAGAACTATTCACGGTTGTAATATTTCAATAAAATCTGGTGTTTGGAATTTTAGATGTTTAAGGTTAAATGTCTAAAATGACTTCATTTTGACTATTAAATATCAGTTTAGAAACCTTACAATCTAATAAAAATACTGTTTAATGATCACAAGAAAGTTATTTTAGGGATTAAAAATCTTTAGTGCTTATTTGGATGGGCTTATATTAATAGAGTTTTCGTCAGTAAGCTTTTTTTAAAAACTAGTTGACTGTTTAACTATCAATTAAAAAAATAATTTTAAAAAAAAAGTTTCATACAGTACTGTTTGACAATATAAAAATAAAAAGTACTTCTATTAATTTTAACTATATTTTATTTTGTAATAAAAATTATTTATAAATATAAATATTATTTAAAGTATATTAAATAATATACAAAGCACAATATATTAATTATTATATAATTTTAAATCATATGAAACATAAATAAAAATATATTTAACCAAACTTTTTATATGAATTATAGCATAAGTAAAACTAATATCAAAACTAAATATTAAACTATATAAAAAGTTAAATAATATTATATAAATTCCAAAATAAATGTAAAGATGAGTTTGTGAGTATTATGAAAATTATGTGTAAAACATATGGACCAAAAGGGACTAAAAAATAGGTTTATTAATTAATTTAAAAAATTTACCTAAAAAATTATTTTTTTAAAAGTCTAAATTTGAACTTTTTAAAAAATTATATTTTAACTATTAAAAAAGTTATATTTATTAAATTACTATTTTTTATCTTACAACTAAATATCTATTTTAAAAAAAAAACGTTTGTGATAAATGCTGAACTAAGCAAGCACTTAATTGGGCAGGATCACCATTCCTGTTAGTAGCAGGCTCTGCTACACGCTCATTGGCTTGTGCTGCTTGTTACCCTCTGGAAGTTGGTAGACCTGCGTCTGACGTAACTGCTTTCATGATTATGTTACACGCCCATTGGCTTGTGCTGCTTGTTACGCTCTGGAACTTGGTAGACCCGCGTCTTAGGTAACTGCTTTCATGGTGATGTTATTTTGGTGTCATTGTTATTAAAAAAAAATAGTGGATTCCTTTCCCAAAGTGCAAGTGGGCACCTTTAATTCATTCAAGGATAAGAAATTCATCAAAAAGAAGAAGACAGCAGATGCAGAAATTTAGGAATAAATATTGAATACAGTTACGCGTCAGGATGAACTGTCATTAACATGGTGTCTTATTAGCCATGTCTTCCATATAGATTGAAGGATTGCATGCTAAGGGAAGGCAGTAATAATCTAATATTTCCCTTATGATAGCACATCTTTACAGAAACGCAAAGTCGCAGTGGGAGTCTCGGAGCTTTTAACACTAATTGAGCTCGCCAACCCTGTTGGGAAGACTAGCAACATCAGATGTGTAATTAATTTGCTATCCAATTAGTGCTTTGTTACGAAGGACTGAGACTGCACTGCGCAAATCTTTGGGGAATCAAGTTAATCACATTCGGGTGCAAGACTATGGAGAAATAGAATCGAAACTGGGTCGTCACTATATTATGATGACTCACCTGAATTCGGTATATCCATACAACGCATTGCTCGTTACCCAGATAAAAAGTTGTCGTACGAAGCATCCAATAATTGCATCCGAAACGTCAGCACCAGCGCATATGCAATCCCTTCATCAACTGACGTCCGGAAACGGACAACTGAAGTGGCACACCAGATCTGCTCATTTTTTTTTAATTTTTGCTTAATTCAAAAGTTAATATAACCTAAAATTAAATATAAGAAATAACAAATAAACAATTATAAAAAAACGAATATTTCTTTGTATTTGTTCGACATAACTTTTTTTCTTTATATTTTATCTCAACTAAAACTCCTATTCAATAATTTATATCATATTTATCATGATTTTTTAAATTTTATTCTTATAAGAAAAATCATTTACACTTATTTAAAAATTAATAATTTATTGAATCATTAAAATAATTTAAATTATTTATTTATTAAATACACAGAGTTAATAGTTAAGCTAATATTTAGTATTAAATATTAAAAATAATAAGAATTATATAATTAAATAAAAGCATAATTACAATTTACCATATCTCATTAGTTATATATTTATTTTATCCACAAATGTATATAAAATTAAAATAAATACATTTATTACTATTCACCCTAGGTTGCACGAAATTCCTCAAGAACTGCAGTAATAGCTTCAAACGATTTATATACTTTAAAACCATTCGGCTCTCACAAAACAATATCAGCACCAAGAAGAAGAAGAATTACTTGCACATATACTAAATAAAAAGCACTAACCACATTATTCACAAACTGCTCAAAACTTTCTAGTAAATAAAACATCAGTTGCAAAATCTTCAATATACTAATCTAAATGGCATAACCAGGAGCCAGTCTAAGGTTAAGGATGTTGTAACAGGACGCACTTAGCCAAAAATTCCATATGGAGAAAGCAACACAAATAGAGACTCTTACACTACACAGGAACGGCAGTGCCGAAGTAACAAGCAATCATGTTATCAGAAATCAACATGGAGAAGATTTTTAAGATCAAAGAATAATGGAATCGCTTTATTTGAGTTCCAAGAATAGCGGATAATCCTTTTATTTTTTAATACAATAGAGAAATAGAAAGAAAAATAGCAAGAACTTGTAATCGCGCCTTAATAGAAATTGATAAGGCCTTTCTCTACATATTTCAAACCAGAAAAAAAAAAAGAAATGAAAGAGTTAAGAAAGGAGCGAACCTCAAATGAAATTCCATTGACAAAGTGAGTGATCTGAGCAGCGAAAATTTGAAAATTCATCGTTTACTAATGATGTTACCAAAGGCAGATCAGGTTGGAAATTCAACATCAATCTGGTTTCCGCATTTTGGAACTTATCTTCCAGTTTCTTTCTCGGGAAAATAAGAAACTCGACCATGAGCTCTCATTTCATGCATCTCTCTTTTTCTCTAGAAAACTTAGGTTAGCCTAGAGATTTGGATCTAGAAAGTTCGCATGAGCAATCTGGCGTTATGCCGTTTTCGACACTCGCTCTGCTGAATGCATTTGAGAGGGAACAGAAGAAGAGGGAAATTTTAATAAATGCAAGATCCGTGAAACAGAAACCGCATTATTATTATTATTATTATTTTACAAGGGAAATAATACAGATTACAATGTCCTTTGAAGGAGATTAACCTCTATTAAATCCTCTATAAGGATAGTGGCACACCCATAGTGTGCTCTATCAAATGTGGTGAGACCGAGTCCCAAGATAAAAGCATGATTGGCGAGCCAGTCAGCACATCGGTTGCCTTCTCTGTAGGTGTGTCGAAGAAGAACAAGCCAGTTCCGGATGAGTAGTTCGTTGATGCCCAGGGCTAATGGATTGAGAGACGGGGATTGAGGCAGGGCGTCGGAGAGGAGCTCTTTAAGCACGAGAGAGTCCAGTTTAAAAACTACGCGTCGAAAACCAAGGGTCCAGGCCAGTTGGAGACCTGAGTAGACCCCTAGAGTTCAGCTGAAACTGGGGAACACCGGCCTATATTCTGAGCAAACCCACCCAGCCACTCACCAGAGCTATTCCGAAGAAGTTCACCATCAGTGACCGAGGAGGTTTCACTGCAACACGTTCCATTGGTATTTAGTTTAACCCACCCTAGGGTAAGAGGGCACCACCCAATAAATTGCTCGTATCACAGTCGAGGTGCCAGACGGGCACGACAAAGCCAGGTTGAGGCATGGGAACTCAAGTGGACATAATTGAGGACGATAGTTCCAGGAGAACTCGACCAGGAGAATTGAGTGTCGAAAAGGGTCATATTCTGCCATGTCCATAAGAACCAACAAGCAGTCCCAAAGATAGCTGCCCAGTCAAGACCCGAGACCAACTAATGGGTCTGGAGGTTAGTAATGAGCCATTCCTGATGATTGCTAGTGAAGAAGGTGGGCGAGATGGCGTGGCGAGGGAAAGTAAGCCAAAGATTCCGCGCATTTGGGCAATCACAAACAACATGGAGCAAGGACTCCTTCATACTACAGTGATAGCATGCCAAGCTTGTATTGAGGTGCTTGCGAGCGCGTTGCTGGTTAGAGAGGAGTCGGTCTTGAGCAAAAAGCCAAAGAAAAGAACGGATACGCAGTGGATCGGGCCAGTGCCAAATGTTCTTCCATAAGCAGTTGGGTTGAGTCCGAGGGTGCTCCATAAGCATAGAGTAGGCTGAAGCTGTAGTGAACTTTCCAGTAGGTGACGGTGCCCAAATGAGTTTTTCAGCTCCTAGGTAAGGCTTGGGGGGAAGGTTCCTGCAATGGACATCCAAATTGAGGAAGAAAGCAAAGGTTAAAACTTATTCCAAGCCCAATTACCAGTGGTTTCCACGAAGTGGTGAACGCGACGGTCAAGTTCAGAGGAAGGAATAGAAGTGGTAGCATACTATAAAAGGGGACCCACATTGGCGACCCATGGGTCAAGCCAAAACCGAGCCTGGAACCCTTTACCAATCACCCAGCGCATGCCGTTGATCACGTTGGGCCAAATGGCCTTGATACTCTGCCACACCATGGAGCCACTGGTAGTAGGAAGAGCGGAGGGGATACGGATGACATCAAATTTACACTTGGTTGATAAAATTTGAACCCACAAAGCGTTAGATTTGATGATTATAAGCCACCCTAATTTGGTAATCAAAGCATCATTGGTGGCGCGGATGTGCCGAATGCATAACCCACCTAATTCTTTGGGTTGGCAAACTTGATCCTAGTTAACAAGGTGTATCTTTCGAGTTCCAGGGGAGGAGCCCCATAAAAAGGTACGCATA
The DNA here is from genome assembly GCA_025504915.1 of Erythroxylum reticulatum. Classification (NCBI taxonomy): domain Eukaryota; kingdom Viridiplantae; phylum Streptophyta; class Magnoliopsida; order Malpighiales; family Erythroxylaceae; genus Erythroxylum; species Erythroxylum reticulatum. The sequence goes on along the minus strand of JANSVA010000009.1, from coordinate 29,569,340 downwards.
AGCTTCTCCAAAGCATCGCACAAACTCCGAGAAAGTGAACCGTTTGCATCGTATAAGTAGAGAGCGCAGAAAGGACCAATTGTATCAAAGTGATGCGTCCCATAAAAGACAAGAGGTTAGTTTGCCACCCTGAGAGGCGTTGTTGGACTTTGTCGAGAGGATACTAGTAAGTCTTTTTAGTGACTTTTTCGTGTACTAGGGGTACGCTAAGGTAGCAACTGAGGTTCGGTGTTTGTTTGAAGCCCAGCGCTCGGCTAAGAGTACGGGCCGTAGAGGGGGAAATGTTCCGGGAGTAGAAGACTCAGGATTTGTCCTGACTAATGCGTTGGCCCGACGCAGCATAAAAAGTAGCCAAAATGTCACGAATGATAGAGACCTGATCAAGAGAAGCTTCTGAGAACAAGATGAGGTCGTCGACAAAAAACATATGGGATATGGGGGGACCTAAGCGACTTAAAGTAATAGGTGACCAGCGTCCGTATGCCACGGAGTGAGTGATGAGATGGGCAAAGTGCTCCATACACAGCACAAACAGGTAAGGCAAAAGTGGGTCTCCTTGTCGGATACCTCGATTAGGGGTAAAACCTGCATAGTCATCGTGGAAACACACTTCATGATAATATTGATGAGGGAGTCCAGGATTCCGACATTAATGAGAGTATCGAGGATATAGTCCCAAGAAAGCATATCGTAGGCTTTTTTCAAGTCCACCTTAACCGTCAAGAAACCAGTTTTATCGATTTTTCTCCGCATGGAATGAATAACCTCCTGGGCGATGATGATGTTGTCAATGATTTTGGTGGCCTAGGACAAAGCTACATTGGGTTGGGATGACAAGTTTGTCAAGGTGGGGTTTCAGCCTGTTGACGACAACTTTGATGATAGCTTTGTAGAGGACCGTGCACAGAGCGATAGGTCGTAACTGCGTAATCGACTGCGGGGAGGGGGTCTTAGGAATGAGGACTAAGACAGTACGATTCAGAGCTTGCTCCCATATTTCATGTCGAAAGGTTTTTTGAATGAATAAGACGAGATCGAGCCCAATGTGATCCCACTGGGATTGGAAGAAAAGTGCAACGAAGCCGTCAATGCCCAATGCCTTGTGTGGATTCATTTTGAAGAAAGCATTCTTGATTTCTTTGGGAGAGATAGGTCCTAGTAGATCTATACTAGCCTATCGAGGGAGAGGGGGGAAAGTACCGGGAGGAATAGAGGGTGGCGGGGTGGACTGGCCAGTAGTGTAAAAGTTGGCAAAGAAGGTGCAGGCGATGCGTTGAATGCAAACAGGATTCGAACTTTCACATCCATTTTCATCTCAGAGGGAGCGACAGTGCAGAGTCCGTCGGCTGCCTGTAGTAACCGCATGGTAGTATTTAGTGTTTCTGTCCCCCTACGCGAGCCACTGGCAGCACGATTTTTGGTGCCAGAACAGTTCCTCCTGGACGAGGACCTGTTCAAGCTCCTGCTATAGATAAGCCTCCAGGTCTCGCAAAGAAGCAGAGTCACCGGCGTCCAGGTGGGTTTGAATGCCCCGAAGTCACGCCATGAGTCTCCTTTTGGGATGAAAAATGTTCACGAAGGTGGTGGAGTTCCACTGTTGAAGCTTGGTAGCCAAATACCCGACCTTAGGAGTAATAGGCGAGAAATTGGGATGCCAATTGTCCTTGACAAGTTGGCCAAAATGGTCATGGTTCAACCAGGCAGACTGAAAGCAGAAAGCCCGAGGGGTAGGGGAAGGAGGCATAGGGCCCGCGAAAGTGACAAGGAGAGGGCGATAATCAGATTTCAGGAAGGGAAGGTAATGAACAGTCATGTGAGGAAATGTCGTCAACCAGGGAACAGAACAGAAAGCGCGATCAAAGACGGGCACGAAGCTGGTCCCGTCTCCAGGTGAATTTAGGTCCTATAAACCCAAGATCTTGCAGGTGATAGCATTGGATGCAGTCTCGAAAGGAAGGGCTCACTCCTGAACAGAGTCTGGAGCCACCATGTTGATCGTCGCGGTTCAATTTAGCATTAAAATCGCCTCCCAAAAGCCAAGGTAGAGAGGTAGACCTGGCAAGGTTCTGTAAGTGGTCCTACAGGAAATGTTGAAGTGAGTAAGTCGAGTTGGCGTAAATTAGCAGTGAAAACAAACGAAGTATGAGTCCATTGGATCTTGACATGAATGAATTGCCGATCGGTTATCAGAATCTGAATAGGAGTGTCCTTATTCCATAAAATCCATATGCCACCGGAGAAGCCTACGGCCTCCACTCGGAAGGACTGGTTGAAGCCCAAGTTCGTAATAACTTTTGCGCCCAAAAGCCACTAATGCGAGGTTTCATCAAAGCTACCAGTATCGGTTTGTGAGTTTGGATGTAATTCTTGAGGATAGGCTAGAAGGATCTGCCCCCTGCCCCTTGGCAATTCCATAGGAGAATGGACATAAAAACATAAAAAAGGAATGGGCTAGGAGGCAGGGGTGCCGGCCCCATCGCAAATTTGTCCCACATCCGGGGAAATCTCAGTAGGCTCTCCCATTTCATTCATCAGGGAGTCAAGTATAATAGTTGCCGGAGGGTCTGGGGGCCTAGAAGGGGGAAGGAGGGGTTTGGTGGTAGCGAGGGAGGGGCGCACTACGTCGCCCGGTGAGTCCTCCTCCATTCGGGTGTGGTCGTGTTGTCAGTTGGAGGATGGGCGATGGAAGTGTTGTGGAAAATGACATCGAAGTGGTAGGGCATAGTGATAGCAATGTGGTCGTGGGTGGGATTGGAGGTCTGTGGCCTTTTGGCCCTTATTCGATGGTCTAGGGGCTTGTGGGGGAACCTGGGTTGGGTTGGGGGAGAGTCCAGTCTGGCCTTAGGCCAGAGTAGTTGATAGGTGAGGAATAAGGCTAGGGCTGGTTGGGGTGAAGGCAGATCCAGCCTGGAGGGTGCGTGGCCCACGCGAAATGGGAAACCCATTCCCGCGTTGAGCCCGCCCATTAGCATGGATCTGTGTTGTCTTTAAGCTGGGCGTTTCTCAAAGGGGCTGAGAAGATTCGGGAACATTCGAGGAGGCCGGAGTTGGGTGTTGGATGGAGGGAGACGCATCGATGGTGGCTAGCGGGTTAAATCACGACCCGTGGGTTCTTACGGTGGTGTCAGAGCGTCGCCTATCGCATCCCCTCTTGGGGCCGTTGGGAGTACGATTACTGCACCTCTGGACTTGGATCCAAGGGACATAGAGATCGTTGGGAGGTGTAGCCTCTAATGGAGATGGGGGCATAGCCATTGGGGAAGTCGTGGTGTGGGGCATTAAGGAAGCGTCTGGAGGGGCAACCGGTGGGAGTGGCTCGGAGGAAGCATCGGGGCTGAAGAAGCCGACTACCGGAGAGGACAAAGCTCTGTTTCGTGGCCAGTATGTCCACACGTAAAACAAATTAGCAGGAGGCCCTTGTAAGCAACCTTAATCCGCTCGTCATCGAGCTCCACCAAGGATTGAAGAGGTGTTTACAGGTCAATTTCTACCGCCACTCTGGCGTATCTGCTGCATTGTGCTTGCTGGGTAGTGGAGTCAATGCGGATGATACATCCAATTAGATTTCCGAGAGCTCATAGAATAGACGGATGATAGAGCGCTATCGAGAGCTCGGGGAACCTGACCTATATGACCACATGGGAGACCTCGCCGGAAGACGGTTGGAAGGAAGGTTTCCAGGCCTGCACAAAGAGAGCGTGTCCCATGATCACCCACGGCCCACCTGTCAGGGCGTTGAGGTATTCTTCCTCCTGCACAAAGTTAATCAAGAAAAAGTCATTGTCTAAGTAAATTATCTTCATCGGACCTGTGAGTTGCCACATGGATTGTAATCGATGTTTGAGCAGGTTGAAACAGATGCGGCATCCCAAAAGTTTGACCACGACCACAGTAGCCCATCGTTTGTGGAGGCGGCCTTTAAGGGAGTTTGATAATTCAATTCCGAGACCAAGCTTGCCTTGCACCATAGTAATGTCGCCCTCCTCAACTTCCACGGGTTCCTCATCTGGTCAGGCAAACTCTTCTGTCGTGGCTGTATGTGATTGACCAGAAACTGCAGCACCGTAGTTTGGGGGAGGGGAGATGGAGCAATGTCGGGAGGGGGCGGATCCTCCTCCCTTTCGTGGATTCGGACTTTTTTGGCGACGTGGCCAGCGGTGGTCAGAGCATTGAGGTCATCGCGGGAAGGGTTGGAGCGTTGCCAGGTCGGAAAGGTCGTAGGTGGGTGTTGAAGTTCCATGGTAAAACCAAGAACTTGCAAAGGCGAACTACTGTAGCAGTGAAGAACGTTTTACTGTACCAATTGAGAGCGTTTTAGTCGTTACTTGGAACATTTTTAGAACATTTGGGACTCTATTATAGAGACCGCATTATTTATAGGGGAAGGGATGAGAATTCGTACGGTGGCGTTTAGTTTGGTTAACTGTTTGTGCAAATTCAATTGGGCCATGTGTTGTTATATTCAGTTATCTGCTGCATATGAAACATCCAGGAACAGTTTTTCTTTTTGATTAATGACTCTTTTGGTGTTAGATTTTAATATAAATGCCAATTTTTTAGTTAAATTTTAAAATATAATTTATCAATTCAAAATACTTATTTTCTTAAATTAAGATGACCTGTAAATTAGAAAGTAAAATAAGTATCAAAGATTCATATTTATTTTGTTTACAATGTCAATTTGTAAATATAATATATGTCTAAAATTTGAACTAAACAATTACATTCTAAAGGAATTAAATTTTATTTTTAAAATTGAACATTTATATAAAAAAGAATTTAGAAATTTTGTATTGAATGAGACACCTGAAGACAATAATTCCCAATAAAAGCTAGATCAACTATTACTTGATCTCACTTTTAACTCCCGTAACAATAAACTAAAAGGGCACTTGGTTCACAAAAAAGAATGAGAATAGAAATGACAATGAGAATAGGAATAATGAGAATGGATATAATCATTATAATTACGATGGTTGGTTAAGATGAAGGAATGATTACCATTATCATTGATGGTGATTGGTTTATTAAAAATGTTGAGAAATAAAAACTTGTTAAAATTTTGTTTTATATCAAAATTTAAATAGATTTTAAATGATTGTTTTTAATTTAGGCACCCTAATTATAATGACATAATATTTAAAATCAAATATATTGTAATTTTTCTTTCCAATAGCTCTTGAAGAAAAAAAAACTCTAGTATTTTCTGGCATCAACATATCATTAGTTACACAATATCCTCAAAATATAATTTAATTATCTAAAATATTGTGTACTTCATCGACAAAGCCATAATATTCACCATTCCATCATTATAATAAAATTAAGTAACATAGTTTAATACAATTACCTTCCTATGATAATACAAATGATGTTATATTTTAAGTAATTAATGAATAATATTTTAATTAATTACATTGCAATTAACTAATTAATTAGTTAAACTTTAATTAATTAATTATATTTTACTTATTTTAATTAATTAATTAGATTTTATCTTGATTAATTTAATTAATTAATTATATTTTAATTAATTACATTTTTAATTATATTTAAATTAATTGTATTTAATTAAAAATTAAAAATATTTGTATTGATAGGAATCAAGCCCATTCCCCTTAAAAGATATGAACCTTTACTTAAAAATTGGATATAAAAAAACTATTCAATCAATTTTAATAATCATTTAACCATTACCATTACTTATTCTCCTACCCCTTAACCAAAGTCTCTTAAAATAAAACTTCCTCTTGCCAATGTAAGTTGGAATTATGGGTGCATTTGATTTTGGTGTAATAATTACCAGAACAGTATCGTTAAGAATTTCGAAACTCGCGGGACGGCTCCAACGCAGGACCGTAGACCAGGTGGACTCAGTCACGTGTCGACGAGAACTCTGAAGGCCAGGTGTTGGGTCTGAGTGGCTTCGGTCACGTAACTATAGACGTTTTTCCCGGTAAAAGTCGTTGATGGTCTCTGTCGGTTATTTTAAATCCAGTTACGGGCAAGTTCTACCACTTTTTTCGAGAACATAAAACTGAATCATCACAGGCTATCAACGACTTGGTGTCCTTTCAACTTTTTCACATGAACTTCTCGGGGTTTTCCATCGTGTTGTGATCCTAGACCCTAGGTGCTGAAGGATCCAATATTGTAAGAGTACAACAGGCGCATTGATTTCCTTGATGATTGAACTTGTAAGTGGCATTTCGTTCTTTGTACCTGTCGTGTTTCACTGGTAAGTCACATGTGACCTTGTCAATCTGGAAATTGCTGTTCTTCTTGATGATACGTTCTGTTTCGCTTTTGCAAATTTACAGAACCCCTGAAATCAGTTGCAAAATGGAGCAGTTCAGGCAGATTGGAGAGGCACTGGGAAGTTTAAAGGCAGTAATGGTGTTTCGGGAAAATATACCCATCAATCGCCGACAATGCTCTCTGTTGCTTGATGTATTCAGTTCTGCATATGAGGCCATAGCTGAAGAGATGAAACAGAACCTGAAATTTGAAGAGAAGCATTTAAAATGGAGAATTCTGGAGCAGCCATTGAGAGAGATAAGCAGGATTTTCAAAGAAGGAGAAGCCTACATTAAACAATGCCTTGAAACAAAGGATTGCTGGGCTAAGGCCATTACTCTTTATCATAACACAGATTGCGTCGAGTTTTACATCCACAATTTGCTTACGTGCATGCCAATCATCATTGAAGCAATCGAGATTGCCGGAGAATTTTCTGGTTGTGATCATGATGAGTTAGAAAAGAAGAGACTTGCATACTCAAACAAGTATCAGAAGCTATGGAAAGACCCAAGACTTTTCCAATGGAAGTTTCAGAAGCAGTATCTTATCACTCAGGACTTCTGCAATCGGTTTGACATGGTATGGAAAGAAGACAGGTGGATTCTCCTGAACAAAATCAGGAAAAAGAAGGTTTCCTCGAAACAAGATCGGCAACTTACTGATCTTCTCTTGAAAAACTTGGAAGAATCGGAGCCTACAGATGGGAAACTCTTCCCTTGTTCAATTTTGGTGAGTTCAAAAGAATACCAGGTAAGGCGACGCCTAGGGAGTGGAAGTCAATACAAGGAGATTCAATGGTTAGGTGATAGCTTTGCGTTGAGACATTTTTTTGTAGACATTAAACCACTGATTCCTGAGATATCTACACTCCTGTCTCTTTCTCACCCGAACATAATTCGCTTCCTATGTGGCTTCACAGATGAGGGAAAGAAAGAGTGTTTCCTTGTCATGGAGCTAATGAATAAAGACATGGCAAGCTACATCAAAGAAGTTTGTGGTCCGAGAAAGCGAGTTCTATTTACTCTCCCCGTTGCAGTTGATCTTATGCTTCAAATTGCCAGAGGAATGGAATACCTGCATTTCAATAAAATTTATCATGGTAATCTAAACCCTTCTAAGATTCTTGTTAAACCTCGAGGAATCAGTGCAGAAGGGTACTTACATGCGAAGGTTTCTGGTTTTGGTCTATCTTCTGTTAAGAACATAAGTTCGAGAAGCCCTTCAAATCAAAATGGAGCATTGTCATTCATCTGGCATGCACCAGAAGTTTTGGAAGAGCAAGAACAATTGGGAACTGCAGAGAATTGCAAGTACACAGAGAAAGCTGATGTGTACAGCTTTGGAATGATTTGCTTTGAACTTCTGACAGGAAAAGTCCCATTTGAAGACAGCCATCTTCAGGGAGACAAAATGAGCAGAAACATTCGTGCAGGAGAGAGGCCATTATTCCCATTTGGTTCACCAAAATATGCGACTAACTTGACAAAAAGATGTTGGCACACTGACCCTAACCAAAGGCCAAGCTTCTCATCTATCTGCAGGATGCTTCGCTACACAAAACGCTTCCTGGTGATGAACCCTGATTATAACAGAGAGACTGATACACCAATTCCAGAGGTAGACTACAGCGAGATGGAAGCAAAACTTCTAAGCAAATTCCCTTGTTGGGATACAGCTGATTCATCATCAGTAGCACAAATTCCGTTTCAGATGTTTGTTTATAGAGTCTATGAGAAAGAGAGGAAGAGATCAACTCAGAAAGAAACTTCTGAATCAGGAAGTGATAAAGCTTCAGTTAGTGGAGATGAAACTGTTATCACCGTTGATGATCCATTACCGTCTGCAATTGAAAGGAAGTTCCTAACTTCACCTGATGCCCTGCAAAGAAAACCATCACTTTCGAAGAGATCACTAGAAATCAAAACATGTCAACAACCCGGTAAGTCTAACTTTGCTATTTCATTGATTACTTCCTACCTACTGTGTTCTCATCTCTTTTTTTTTTTTTTAATATGAAGATTGGAAACCAAACATTAAAGAAACTAATAATCTACAAATATAATTAGCTGAAACCTGATCCTTGAGTTTTCTTCTGCAGGGACTCCAAAAGGACGCTCAAGACCTCCACAACTAATGTCTGCACGCAGTTTAAGAATTAGATCTGCATGTCAATTTTCATTTTTGAGTCCAAGGAACATGAGTCCCAGATTGAGGAGAACTTCTTCTGGTCATGCATCAGATTCTGAGCTTACATAGTGCGTATACTTTATCTTTGGCTTCATCAATTGCAAAGCGAGTTGTTCTTAAAGCCAATGTCTTTTTAGACTGCAGTTTTGCGGGAAGCGCGATACATACGAGCCTAAATAGAAAAGTAACAGACTAGTAAGAGAAAAGACTTTGTTTAGGCATTACAAAGGTGGAGCTCAATACTTCATTGAGTTTCTGGATGTTAAGCTGCAGAAAAATCATAACTTGTTCGTGCTCACTGACCACTGCTATTTGGTGATGTAACGTTGGATTTTCCAATACATTCCAATGAAGAAAAATACATAACCACCCTAGAAATTCAACATTTAATGTTTGTATAAAGCATCTTCTTATCCCTATAATTTCCTTGAATCAGTTCTTAATTTCCTTTTGCAGGTGTAAGGTCCAACGTTTAGGTGTCTGAGTTCACATAAGCATTCTTGAAGAGAATTAAGCAAATAACAGAAAACCTAAAAGGCCATAGTTATTTCAGGTAGAGTTTAAGCTATACTTCAGATTCACCGCCAAAAGCTTAATGTAAGTGTTGAAGTTCCTTTTTAAGTCCAAGCTACTTCAACATTTTATAGTTTAAAACAGAAGGGGAAAAAAAAAAAAAAACAACAGTGAAACAATATTCCTTTACCAACGAATTAATAAATCAAAAAGAAGACTCAAACTGCAAAAGCGACACATCCAGAGATAAGAGACCTGCAAATACTCAGAGCAGCGTAACGAGGGGACTTCAGTTCTCTATCAAGCTTAGTTTCTTCGGCCAAATGACCGATCGTAGTAACAGCTGATTCGCTCATCTTCACATATTCCGCAACCATGAACCACCAATTCCTCAATTATAACAAAAAATCAAGTGCAAGAAAAGACCTTGTTTCCTGAAGCGATCGATATGGGCGGTCGGGTTCCTCTATCAGTGTTTAGTGGAGATGGCGGCTTTGTAGAGAAGCGAAAAGGTAATTTTTATGTTTTAAACCTATGGTTTAGAGCTTAGACCGTTTAACAACTAAACGTTATTAAGAAATTTGGGTCGAATTGGATTTAACCCAACCGAACCAAACTTTAGAATTAAAAGAAAACCCAATTTCAAGCCCATTAAGCCTTCCCGCCGACACCGGAATTCAATTTCTACTTCTATATAGAAAAATATTGTTAGCACATATTGTTCCATTTCTTTTTGTTATTGGATGCCGTTTTTTGTTTTTTATGAGTAGCAACATATTTTACTCATATACTTTTCCGTTTTTTTAATAATATTAGCTATTACTAAAACAACAATTACAGCAACACCTAACATAAATTTTATTGATATGCAAAATCTGAAGAGATTTAACAATACATAATCTTATTTTTAACTAATAGAGAGGTTGTTTTTAAAATAATATTAACGATAAGGTTAATAATGCTAGTTTTCGTGATTGCTTGTTTATCTTTTTTTTAAATAAGGTAGAAATTTCTATTTTTATTTAGTATTTAGTATTTGGTATTTTTTATTTTTCTCTTATAAAGAAGTGTAAGCTCATAGAAAATAATTTCTTTCCTAGATAAGATAAAAGTTGCTTATACTTAACTTCTTTGAACTTCTTATATCAGTATAATTTTCACTGATGTTGTAATTGTGAATTGTAAGATCAACAACATTATGGCGGCTGAATAGAAATGGAACTTAACGAAACCACATGGCTGAACAGAAATGGAACTTTTGGAATTTAACGAAACCACAATAAAAGGGCAAGCACCTCGCGTCTGCGTTTCCCACTAAACTCGGTTCGTTTTTGTTGAATAAGGGCAACGTGCATCACGTGAGATGTATCTTATGATTTGGTCCCCATTTCGGAAAATATAAAATTTGGTAAATCACAGGTATCAAAGTGTACGGAGCACCAGCGGAGATTGCTTTCGATATACGATATTGGAGGTTTTTGGCGGATCCCTGTAAACATCCAAGAGAGTAAGGAACACATAGGCCCTCCTCGGCCAATACCATCTCCCGCAACCACAGACCAGACACGGAAAAGGTCTTTTGTCAGTTAATTCTCAGATCAAACTCCGTATTCCACAGTTTCATGATGTTTTTGTTCAAAAAGGGCACGTGAATTCAAGAAATATATGTGTTTATAAAAGCTGCAAACTGAAACATGTACAGGAGTCATGGGATTGATGAAGAACTCATGATTAGTGTTCTTCTCGATTCTGTTTTAGGCCGATGAGCTCTCTTCTTCTAGATTAGACTCACATGACGGTTTCCAGTCTCAATGTCTGCCTCATGATACGATCTTATAGGAATAAGTTCATTTATTCAGTTACCATATTTTACGTTGAATGATTTATAATTTACATAATTGCAGATGTTGCCCTTATAACTTAGTAGCGTAGAACATAATATTTTGTTCCATTAATCAATAAAATTTCAGAATGAAAATGCGGAAGTATAAGATGAATAAATGGTTTGTTGTTCAAGTTATACCTTAAAATATATGTGAGTTTTTTCCACATAAAAAGAACATATGACTTTAAGTATGCATATAAATTAAATGAGTTACTTCTTTTATCATCAAGTAACTTTAGGATGGAAGCTTTTATGTAATCTAACTTTTTTTCTTATGTGGACTCATAAATTCGTTGTAAATTTAACAGAGCATGTTATTCTTAAATTAGTCGTCATCATTTCGACACAATAAATTATATCATATCTTAAATTTTAAATTAACCCCAAGTAAAAAAGGTTTATTAAAATATATCTGAGATATTACAAAATTTTAATACTATACATTCTCACTGAAAGAGGAGCTTTAGCTCCTATAATTTCGTCGCATGAAACAAAATACGAGGATATATATATTTTGGGGTACATAAAACGAAATTTCTTTTATTACTGTGAAGATGTTTATTATATATCTTATTATTTAATTTTAATATTTTTTATTATTAAAATTTTAAGATAATGTTTAAAGTCTAAATCAAAATATGGTGTAAATAAATAATACTCCTTATTTAAGTTGAACTCTTGTATAAAAATTGCAGTGAAATAAAAAGTTTATCTCTAATAAAAGACATCGTGTGGTTTTCCATTGTAATAAGGAAGGTTTGTGTACGAAGACTTGCGAGAGTGATTTTTTTGTTGGTATCATGGCATTGGTTGATTGGCTGTGGTATGGATATTGTAAGATGTTCTTGGGTGTGCGATCATACTTCTTGACTCCTTAAGTGAGTGACTTGGTGATTGCTTGGTTCTTAGTTTTGTCGGAGATGTGTGTGTAAAATGTTTTTTCTAGACTCCATTTTAGAGGTATGGAATTCACGGGGAAGTTGTTTTTGTTTATTTCAAGTATATTCAGTTTTTATTTTTTATTATTTTAATCATTTGAATTATTCATTTATTATTTTTTCGTTAAAAGATTAATTAAGAAAATTCTCTGTTGAGATTAGTACGAGGCGATTGTACTATTGGGTATAAAATTTTTTTACAGGTAGTGAAAATGAGGGATTGTGTCAAAGGTTGAGTGGTATCAGCTCAGTAAAGCCTTATATAAAACTATTGTCATTAATGAAAGAATTAAGCTAGGTGAAGACCCCGCAGACGTAAGCAAGGTGTTCCGAACTGCGTTACTAAATTTCGGTGATGATCTCTTTAATTTCATATTTATTTTTTTGTTTTTACACAACAAGAAATAATCAATTTACCAACGGAAAATTCCGTCTGGAAATGGGAAGTTTCCATCGGTAAATTTCATCACCGACGAAATTTGGTGCTCGAAAAATCGGTCGCTAAAAGTGCCGTAGTTAAAATTACCAACCGTCTAATTCCATCGGTAATTTACCAACGATATTAACGACGGTAACTTGTTGTCGGAATCAATTTAACGACGGAATAGGTTAAGTGAGTTTCCTTCGATGAAATTTAGCAACAGGTTAATTTCCGTCGGTGATCCGAAAGTAATTACCTAAAAACCTCAACCAATTTGCCGACTGTTATGTTTATCGTCGATAAATCTCTTCAACATTTCCGACAGAATATATTTCCATCGGTAATAACTGATTATATATTTTTTAATTCCATTGTTATGTAATTGCTATAACAATGTTATATTATTTTGTATATATAATTTATTTATTTGCATTATGTTATATTATTTGTTCATAATATATTAATTTGTATATATAATTTGATGAATGAGAAAATTAATTAATAACGTCACCGGCGATGAAGATGATAGAGCTGCAATGAAAACCAACAAGAAAATCATTCATACCTTAACTGGAAATATTATACTCAACGCATGACATATTATACTCAACGCATGACATTTATCATCCTCAAATAATTAAACCATCA
>JANSVA010000009.1:29510231-29547544 GCA_025504915.1 Erythroxylum reticulatum | reverse complement strand
TTGCAGTTGACAGCAGTGGATGCAGTCGTGAAAGGAAGGGCTCACTCCTGAGCGGAGGTTGAAGCCGCCCTGTTGATCGTTGCAGTCCAACTTGGCGTTAAAATCGCCTCCTAAAAGCCAAGGGAGAGCTGTAGACCGGGCAATGTGTTGTAAGTGGTCCCACAAGAAATGTTGAAGAGAGTAGGTCGGGCTGGTATAGATAGCAGTGAACACGAATGGAGTATGGGTCCATTGGATCTTCACATGAATGAATTGCCGATGGCTTATCATAATTTGAATAGGGGTGTCCTTATTCCATAAAAGCCAGATGCCGCCGGAGAAGCCTATAGCCTTCACTCGGAAGGACTGGTTGAAACCCAAGTTCTTGATAACTTGTTGGGCTCGAGCGCCACTGATGTGTGGTTCCATCAAAACTACCAGTATCGGTTTGTGAGTGCAGATGTAGTTCTTAAGAATAGGCTGAAAGGATTTATCCCCATCCCCTTGACAGTTCCAGAGGAGGATGGACATAAAAACAACAGAAAAAAAGAGTGGGCTAAGAGGCAGTGGTGCCGGCCCCATCACAAACTGGTCCATCCTCAGGTGAACTCTCAGTATTTGCTGTGATTTCATTCATCGAGCAGTCAAGGATAATAGTGGCATCAGGGATGGACGAAGGTATTACCGGAGGGTAGGGGGGCCTAGATGGGGGAAGAAGGTGTATGGTGGTGCCGAGTGAGGTGCGCTCTAGGTCGCTCGGTGGGTCCTCGTCCATTTGGGTATGGGATGTGGCTTCAGGGGGAGGAGTGGTCCTTGAATCTACATCATAGGAGGAAAGCGACGAGATCAGAACTTTGCCGATGGGGATATTGCTTGACTACAATTTGGTGATACTCGGCAATGATTACAGCGTTAATTACTTTTATTATATCACAAATTTCAGCCAAACTACAATTTACTAGAGAATTACCCCTAAAAGTTTAAAGGACTGCTATAATTTGTCAGTCAGACGTGTCATTATCAAAATAAATCACTCGTTGAAAAGGGTGATAAGCTTCTAGGAACTTAATTAATAGTTGTAATTTTTTATAAAATTGGACAATTATTAATTATATTTTTTAGTTTTTAATAACTTATCCGTTAAGTTATGTAATTTGATACAGATAAAGATAATAAAGTGTGTCCAATAAATGATCTAAATCAATGGATCAAAGTCCGAATAGAAAATAGATATCAATTAGTATAGACCGGACTCATATTAACCTTATGATGGAGAAGACCGATATGGAAGTTATATATGAAGGTTAAGATCTCTTGCAGTTGCTCATATAATCAATCATAAGCATAAGGATTTTTTGATCCGTTAAGAGACCTTACGTTTTGATGAAACTGTAGAAAGACCTTACTCGATTTTAGAAAACTTGTTTGAAGTTATGGAGACCGAAATAAGGTATTTTCGTATTTTTTAGTTTCTTGCCTTTTTACGCTTGATTCGAGATACATAACTAAGGTACCATTACGTATTACATATGGTATCAGAGGAGTGGCATGGTCGGGTGATTAAAATGAAGATTTTTTAGTTTTTTATCCATAAGGTTTTTGAATATTTAACTTTTGTTTCTTGGTTTTTTCTTGCTTTTTATTGTATGAAAGTAATATACATATGATTAGTCTTAAGAAACAGGGTGAAAACGAGCCCGGGAGCACGAAAAATCGACCCAAAAGTTGCCATTTTTTTGCGGCAGTGACGAAGACCGTGGTGAGCGTGTGGGGGCGAGTCAACACGTGGATGGACTATGTCACGCCACGTGTCGATGCATGCAACTCACGAGCCATCAGATAAGCACGTGTGGGCGCATGTCTGGCGAATGCTACGCACGCATCGTTCATTGTTGAGGTGAGTTGTTGGGCGGCGCATGTACTGCACGCGTCGCATTCTCCACTCGCGGCTGACGTTAGCCGTACAGACAGTTACAGTATTTTAAAAAAACAAAAAAATTTAAATTTTCGTAAGGATTCCCTGGAGTGTTTTGGGTTGGTTTTCGAGCTCGAAGAATTCATAAAGTGAGTTTTTTTTCATTTTTCTAGATTTATTACATTAGTAACAAATTAAAGTTTAACTCAATAAAAGGGATTAAGGTATTCTGAATCCGATTTCGAGTGAATTTTTATGTTTCAAACATCAAATAAGGGAGATACTTCAAGTTTGCATGATAGTCACTTGAAAAGGAATTAAGACATTATGAAAGCATTTTTGAGTGAATTTTTATGTAACGAACTTGCCATAATAGAGATACATGAGGCTCTCGTGTCTCGGATGGTCGGTTCAGTGTCCGATGACGCAAGATAGTCACTCTATTGAAGATTTTCTTTTACGAAAGTCTCAAATAAAGTTTTCAGAGAATGTCTTCAGCACGAGTGTGTGACAATGAGACTATGTTTTCAAATTTTTGCATTTATTGATGTTACATTGTCACATATCGTATGCCCATAAAAAATGTAAAGATAATATAAAGATGTATCTTATATGTTTGTGGACTTTTTGAGTGCTAAAGTTTATAATTTTTTAGTCACATGACGTGTCATTATCAAAATAAGCCACTCGCTAAAAGGTGTGATTTGCCTCGAAGAACTTAATTAAATTCATGAATCCCTTTTTTTTCTATTGGTTAATCATATCTAAAAAATTATTATAATCTATCAGCTTTCAATGAATGTATTTTTGACATTAATATATTAAACATTAATTAATTTAAACAAATTAAGATTTAATATTTATATTTTCAACATATTTTATATTTTAAATAAATAGATGTTAAGGTTAAGAATTTATTTCATAAATATTATTTTTTAAAAAAATATAATAAATTGTTAACCATACATTTAACTTTTATATTTTACAGTATAAGAAATCATAATTATATTTTTTAGGAATAATTTATGAATTGGATTTCAATAAGCTACTCTAGAAGAATTTGGATCTTTTGTCCAAAATAACCCTATCGAATCATATTTAATGTTCAAAATGACGTCGTTTTGGATACTAGATAGAGTCATTTTAAGCATTAAACATAATTATTTTAGATAAAGGATCCAAGTTATTCGGGCAACTTATTGTTGGACAATTTTGTCATTTTCCATAAAGTTGGACAACTATTAATTGCATAAGGATTCTTTGATCTGTTAAGAGAGCTTACGTTTTGAAAAAAACTGTAGAAAGGCCTTACCCGCATTTCAGAGAGTAGTTCCCATAAAGACGACGATAGATTTGCGTTCGTTTTGATTTCAGAAAACTCATTTGAAGTTACAGAGATCGAAATCAGGTATTTCAACATTTCTTCGTTTCTTGCCCTTTCACTTTCAATCCGGGATACATAACTAAGGTTCTATTATATATTATACGTGGTATCAGAGTGGTGACATGATCGGGTGGTTAAAAATGAATATTTTTTTGATTTTTTCTCTATAAAGTTTTTGGAGATTTAACTTTTGTGTCTTAATTTTTTTCTTGCTTTTTAATGCATGAAGTAGTATACATATGTCTAGCCTTGAGAAACGGGGTAAAAACAAACCTGAGAGTTCAAAAATAGGCTTAAAAATTGATATTTTTTGACAGTTACGATGAAGTCCGTCACACGTGCCCGACGACGCTCAGCACCGCCCTGAGGGACGATATGTCTAGCGCGTGTGTAGATAAGCGAGCATGGGTGGACCGTGTCATGCCACGTGTCTGCATATGCGTAGATAAGCGAACGTGGGCACATATCTGGCGAGTGTTGCGCATGCACCGTTCACTATTGAGGTACATCGCTGGGCGACACGTAAAAAAACAAAAAAAAATTTAGATTTTCCCTAAGGGTGCCCTGGGGTGTTTTGCATAAGTTTTCGGATTCGAAAAATTCATAAAGTAAGTTTTTTTAATTTTTCTAGGTTTATTACATTAGTAATAAATTAAAGTTTAACTCTAGAAAAAGGATTAAGGTATTCTGAATCCAATTTGAAGTGAATTTTCATGCTTCGGACATCACATAAGAGAGATACTTTAAATTTTTGTGTCTCGGGTCTCATTTTCAATGTTTGAGATTGCATGATAGTTGCTCGAAAAAGGAATTAAGACATTCTAAAACTATTTTTGAGTGAATTTTTGTGCAACGAACTTGCCATAAGGGAGATACATAAGGTTGTCTTATCTCGGGTGGTCGGTTCAATGTCCAATGATGAACGATAGTCATTCTACTGAGATTTTTCTTTTACGAAAGTCTCAAATGAAGTTTTCAAAGAATGACTTTAGCACGAGTGTGTGACAATGAGACTGTGCATTTAAATTTTTGCATTTATTGATGTTACATTGTCATATATCATATGCCTATAAAGAATGTGAGGATAACATAAAACTGTATCCCTTATGCTTGTGGACTTTTTGAGTGCTAATGAGGATGTAGTCACCAAGGTGGCCTTTTAAGTCAGTATTTTGAATTATTATGCTTGCACGTTAGGAGTTGTCTCTAATTCTATATTTGGTTATTCTATCCAAAAGTGTTGGCCTTATATAATATTGTGAAATGTGCATAAAGGCATTGGATAGAGGAAAGTCGTTGCTTGAATGATCTATTCGCATATAAGTGGTAGTATCATAAGAGTTAATAGTTTGTACTTTGATCACTTTTACGTGGAAGTCTAGTTGCATATATTATATATTCAGCCCACAAGTGTTTTATAATATGTGTGACCGAATTTTCAGTAAAGATACTATTTAATGACTGTGAGTATCGTTGTTATCCTACATTTGTGCTGATTGAAACATTGTTATTTTGTAATCACCTTTTTGGTCAACAAAATCAATGTCACCATTGAAACCTTGACCCATTTCAATACAAAGAAGTGGACGGAGGATGTCTTGAATGCTATGGAGATAGTTGAGGTTGATATGACCATACGAACAGATAGGCTATCTCCACCTACATCTATGAGCACAAGAGCTCATAAAGTAGCCAATAAAACCTGGGATCAATCTAACGAATTTTATGTAATGACCCTTAACAGCCCGTTTGGAATACCACGAATTGAATTCAATTTGTTTGTTTGGAACAAAAAGAAACGCATGAATTCAATTTATGCGTGGGTTCACTTCCTTTATAAATTCAATTCATGCCAGAAATCACGAGAATTCAACTCCAACGCAACCGAACTCTCTTCTCCCACGTTGAAACCCAATAATACCCACACGCAGCCCTAATCTTCAGCAGCCAAAGTACCCAAAAAATCAAGCAGTAGTTATGGGATCTCTTTGGACGATACATGAAACGGGAAAATATGGTAAACAAATCACGATACAACACCTAAAATTACAAAGAAGAGTCCGTGGGTATAATCGAAATAAAAAGAGAACCCTGGATATGTCAGGGAAAGAATGAAATTAATAGGAAAGCATACATGAATTTAGTTCCCAAGGAGTGATGAAAAGTTTTGAGCTTTTCCCAGAAAAGGTCTGAACTTTGAACAAGTTGCTCATACCTGGCAGTTGGTGGAGGGTAAGAGGTGAAGGATGAGTGATTTGATGTGGTCTGAGACTATTGAGCAACTGTTAGAGTTGGGTCATAGGTCGGCATAATTTCTTTTTCCTTGAAGAATACAGTGTTTTAGAACATATATTACAGACTGATATTATATTGTCATAAACTAGCTATACACAATAAAAATTATAAAAATAAAAATATAATATGATAATTAAAATGTATTGAAATTAATAAAATACACCAATATATTTTAATGTATAACCAATTAATAATAATTCTAATAATTATAACTAAAATTAAATATAATATAAAAATTAAGATAATAGTAGCAATTAACTAAACTATAGTTAATAACATTATTTTTTTAGTCAGCGGTAAATGTGTCATATGAAATAATTGAATTCAATTATGATCTTATTGTATTTGTTCCAAACAGTGTAATTGAATTCAATTCTAATATTACTGGATTTGTTTCAAATAGTGTAAATTGAATTCAATTCAATCTCATTAATGTAATTGAATTCAATTCGTTAATGAATTCAATTCAAAGGTTTCCAAACAGCCTGTAAGAGAACAATACTTGCCCATCTGCTAAGTGAACTTCCAGACATAGACATAGTGAAGGAGTTTCTTGATAATGTCTCCCAGAGGTACACAGTCTCACCTAATGTTAAGACAAGTACCTTGATGAAAGAATTATGCTTCACGAGATATACAGGAGAAGGGGGAGTAATGGAGTGCATATCGAGAATGATTTATCTTTACAGTAGACTAAAGATGCTGAACATTCCTCTTCTTGATGTCTTCATTGTTCACTAGACTCTGAGCACACTCCCTCCAAACTTTAGAAATTTGGTGATGACATATTACTCGATATATGAGGAATAGGACTTCAATGCTCTGATAGCCTATTGCGTTGCTGAGGAGGAGAAACTTAAGTTTGCTACTCCTACAACCCTCAAAATAACTAAAGGGAATACAAAAATGAAACTCGCTAAGTTCAAAGGTAGAAAGTTCAAATCTTCTCTACATGCTAACGCTGGTCAATCTAGTGCTAGTAAAGATCCTAGGGATATAAAGAAACCAGTAGTATGAGGTTTAAAAGGAAAGACTGAGAACATTAGGTAACTCCTTGACTTATTAATTTATAAATCTAATTTGTGATAGTTGTATTAAGCATTTGGTGGCTATATAGTGGAATATCTTATCAAGGTGCTTCTACAATGCAGTGGTTCATATCCAGGATAAAGCCAAATTAAAAGGAAGGAGGAACTGATGGTTGACAACAATGAAGAAGTAGAAGTAATATCTATGGGGAATGTATGTACTAAACCTTGTAGTAAGGTTCATTTGGATTTTACACGTCACATTTTATACATGATCTTTTGATCAATTTTCGACAAAAAGGGTTAATGTTTTGTATTTAATGCTTCTGTTGTACACTTGTTGTTTAATGCAAACATAATGGTACAACTTTCTTGTCATATGGTTTGTATATAATGTATCTTACCCCGAATTAGATAAATGCTTCTTCGTATCTTGCTAAACAAGTTATAAAATAGATGACCTTGATGAATAAGAAGTCATACAAAGTGTGACATAAAAGTTTAAGCCACGTTTCCAAAGCTAGGGTTGAGAGATTGATCAAGGAAAGCATCTCTCAATTCTAGATTATGATGGTATGGGAACATGTGTTGATTATTGCAGGGGTAAGTTGACTAATAAAGATATTAATGTCAACTTATGCTTTTGACTTGTTGAGTCTGATACATAAGGATATCGATAGACCTTATACAGTTCCATTGAGCAATTCTAAATATATTTTAATATTTGTTGATGATTATTCTCATTACAGTGATGTATTTTTGGTTAAAGACTGAAGGTTGAGAACCAATTGGAAAAATTCATCAAGATAGTTAGATTTGACCGTAGAGGAGAATATCATGGCAAAGTTATCTTCCTATTATTACTTATGGATGATATATTGCTCACGTCAAATTACTTTACCATGTTGTAGGAGGTTAAGCAACTTTTTGTCAAAAACTTAGACATGAAGGACCATGGTGTAGCATCTTCTGTCCTAAGTATTCAGATTCACCGGGATAAATCTCAGCACTCATAAGACCTTTCATAAAATGCATACATTGAGTATGTGTTGCAAAGGTTTAATACGGTTTACAGTAAACCTATTATAGCACCTATCTCTCATAGTGAAAGATAATGTCTGGCACAATATCCAAAGAATAAAGTAAAGAGAGAGGTTATGAGGAATGTTCTGTATTTTAGTACGGTTGATAGCCTGATGTATGCTCGGCTATGTACTAGGCAGGACATTGCATTCATCATTTGACTTTTTGGTTAATATCTAGTTAACCTAAGTGTAGACCATTGAAATGAAGTCAAGCTAGTGTTGAGATACTAAAGGGAATTAAGGATTATAAGTTGACATATAGAAAATTCAATAGACTAAACCTCGTATGGAATTTATATTTAGATTTTAGTAATGTGTCTGGATGATTGAAAGTCCATTTAAGGTTATAGTTTTAAGTTTGTAAATGATACAATGTCGTGGAAGTATGTCAAGTAGACACAGGTAACTTTCTTGACTGTGCATGTAGTGTGGATGCTATGGGGCTACTTTACAGATGATTTAGCTCAGAGACTTAATTTCTGAGTTGTCTATAGTTGATTTAGTGACTAGACCCATTTGGTTGTACTGTGGTAATCTTCTTGCTGTGTTGTTTAATAAAAATAAAGAATATCACATGGTCTTAGCTTTTAAAGGTCAATTATTTAGTCATAAAGGTGTTGATACAAAAGGTGGCGTTAAGGTTTGAAGCATTTAAAGTCTGAGGAAAAGGTAGTCGATCGATCCTTTAACTAAAGGACTTCGCCCACTTGTGTTTGTGACACAAGTATGGGAGTTTTGAAGTCTTAGACTGTTAGTTAATGGATCATTATGTTTGCTCTATATACATTTGTACATTTTGATGCATTATGACAATATGATAGTTCATCAATAAAGATGATCATCGTTTATCCTCAGTAATACATGTTATCATACATTGTCTTAATACGTATAAAAGTCTTAAGATTTGTGTCAATCTTAAGCATTTAAAGTTTATTGGGGATATATACAGATTGACCTTGTACCTATTTTATTTAGACGCATACAATTTTAAACGGATATCTATGAAATTTGACATGACACAGGAGCATATAAGTTTTTAATCTTATAAAGGTTCTCTAATGCAGTTTAGCATTCAGTTGGAGAACATAAATGTTTTCTCTAATGTAGTTTAGCATTTAGTTGGAGAATATAAATGTTTTCTCTAATGCAGTTTAGCATTTGGTGATAAAAAATAAGTTTTCTATAATACTGTTTAGCATTCGGTGAGAAAAAAATAGGATTTCTCTAATGCAATTTAATGTATACGGTTTAGCATAAAGTTGGAGAAATCGAGACCTACAAACGAAGATGATATAATTTAGATAATAACGATACCATCCTAGTTTGCCACACTACATTTTCTCATTCATGTTAGTGAGATATTAGGTATACGTGATTGTATTAGATTTATATCACAATGAAACATGCATTTGATACTTTTCGGTATCAAAAGCCTTGCAGGATGGAATGATGATCTTTCGTTATCTTTGGATCAAATATTTTGTTTTAAACTTAGTTGACTAATTTAGTAGTGTGGCTTAACTGAATTTTTAAACTATTTTAAAACTAGAGTCAAAACTACAATTAATATTTGTCTGAATGGGAGAATGTTGGACAATTTTGTCCTTTTCTAAAAAGTTGGACAACTATTAATTGCATTTTTCAGTTTTTTAATAACTTATTGGTTAGTTACGTAATTTGATCCAGATAAAGATCATAAAGTCACCCAATAAATGATCTAAATTAATGGGTCGAAGTTTATATGAAAAATGAATTCCAATTAGTGTGAACCAGATTCATATCGACCTTGTAATAAGAAAGCTTGATATATATAAAGGTTAAGATATTCTGCAGTTGCTTATATAATCAATCGTAAACATAATGATTCTCTGACCTGTTAAGAGAGTTTACGTTTTAAGAAAACTGTAAAAAGACCTTACCTATGTCCTGGAGAGCAATTCCTGTAAAGACGGCGGTAGATTCGCGCTCGTTTCGGTTTCGAAAAACTAGTTTGAAGTTATGGAGACTGAAATCAATTATTTTCGTATTTCTTCGTTTCTTGTCCTTTCACGTTCGATCTGAGATATACAAATAAGGTATCGATAAATATTAGACTTATAGCTCAAGCCAAACAACAAACTTGAATCAATTGTTATTTTAACTATTTATCTATGTAATTTATATTCGGAAGGGGCAGATCAATTTTCTATCATAAACGGAATTATAGATTTCAGATGGTTGAGGTTGTGTGTAGACTGCGGAGCTTCGCTGGAAGGTTGGAACTTGCCATGCCCATATGCATGATAGAGATAACTGAACTTGTGCGAGTGACTGTCAGGCGATATTTTGATAGCTGAATGGTCGAGCATTCACGTTTGTTTCGGGACCACTTCTTCAGTTTCTATAGACGCAATCTACCAGGATCGCACACATTGGGCTCTGTTGTTTTTCCTTTTCTGATTTCCTTTTGTTAATTATGCATTTGTTGGAATAAGTTGTAGTGTCTGCGGAATAATCTTCTCATTCTTCTTTGAGGACCACTTATGGTGTACATGTTCATTCTTCATTCTGTTATCTCAATTTTTGTTTTTTTCCCTTCAAATATTGACCGTTCAATTCATGATAGAAACGGACAGTGACCTAACCCTCTCTTAACATCCTCACCTGATGCCTCCACTTTGAACGTGAAAATGGAAATCTATTAATAGGGTCTATTTTGGAATGAATCACCGTCATTGGGAACGAGTACTAACCCAATCATCGAATATAATAAGCAAGTGGTTAGAGAAAGTCGTAAAAGGAAAAGCACTCTTCCACCGGGCACACCAAATTTTAGGACTCTTGTCTCGTTGCGGCTTATCTAGAGCATGGCCTAATCGTGTCATAAGCTTAGTGGTCCAATAGGCAGACAAAACGGTGCCGTTTAGATCTCCCTAAATAAATATCACATGCTGTCCATGTTAGGGATCTGTTCACGACTAAAAGGGGTAACGGTGCCGTCTATATCTCCCGTTCTCAGTGCCACATGCCGACATTATTACGTTGTGTAAGATTACTGTCTCATATATGTAAAAGTGAAACGAAATAAACATTTAAAAACAGTAAATTACTTCTCGTAAAAACAAATTTTTGTATCAACATAAATGCAAATAAAAAGTGCCAGTAGATTGCTTCCCATAAAAACACCAACCGCTTTTAAGTTGATTGATGAAAAGCCATTTACGTTGGCATGCCTGCTCGTAATGTTATGCATAAGGTTTTTAATTTAATACGATATCCAACTGGAATTATTGAAACGTGCATTTCATGTAATATTGGAGAGATGATTGCTTGGAGTTGATGTTTGTTTACCGGACTTGTTAAACTATGACTCTAGTTTTGGCGAGATAGCCTCAAGTTATGTTATTTAATGATACGTCTTTTTGTTACTTCTGTTATTTGATAGCGTTATTTAAATAAGTAATGCAAGGTCCCATCAACACAAACACAAACACTCTTGCCAAACATTACATTTTGAAAATATTTTTCATGCAATCTAAAATAATAACAAAAGGTGGGAAATAATACTAAGTCAAACTCGCAATGGCTTCATTTAATGTGAACACGGCAAGCCCTTTCAGTGGTAAAATGAGGAGGATGCTATTGCCATACGCACCACTCCACCACGGCGACACGCTAAGTGACCGGGCCACAATCCAACCACCACCACCACCGTACAGGGCCACACACACATTTCCACCGCCACATGTGCTATGTCTAATTCAGACTTAGAGCCTAAGACCCAACAAAGGAGAAACAAACCTTTTATTTTTTGGCAACTGCTCTTGGTGTTAGCAGTGGGACATAGCTTTATCCACCAATAAAGTTTTGGGGCCCGTTTGTGTCGCTCCGCACTTGAAGGTCAATCCCACTATTAGCCAAGCAAAAACATAGATGCAGGTCAGACTACATGAGTTTCCAATTTGCAAGTTCTTAAAAAAAAATTCAAAATCTTAGGGAGGTTATAATAAATTATTAAGTTACTAATTGTACGTAACTCAATCATAAACATTAGAAATATGCAAGGAATATTTATTTTTAAACTTGTGCTGCAATATGAAATCTTCACTCTGAATGTTAGATAAGTTGAAATTATTGAAGAGTTTAATTATATTTTAATACTTTACTTTTGTGATAATGTTCAATACTTATTTGGAGAGTAATTATTTCCAATGATTAAAAACTTAATCGATTTAATTATAAAAATGTTGAATTATCCAATTTATTGGTTCGATTTTTAAATTTTTTGTTCGATTTAATTTAATAACTCTTATTGTTAAAATTTGATCAATTTTAGTAATTAATAAGTTTTATAAATTGAAATAAATCAATTAATTTTTATTTAATAATCTCTTTTTAAATTAAAGTTTAATTTTTTTTATAAGTAAGGACAATCTCTTTCAATCATATTTTAAATTTATTAATTTTATTTAATCTTAGCTGATGACAATTTAATACTAGTTGAATATTTTAAACCTTAGACTTCTTATCTTTTCCGTTTAACTTCAGATTCAGTTTTTAAAACATTAATTATTACACAAAAATGTGCATTAATTTAACACAACAATATAGTAACTATTTCCATTTTTGTTTGAGGTTTTTTGTTTTTGTTTTTAAGTTCAATAAAAACACTTATTTATTTGAGTTTTTTGTTTTTCGTTTTTGGTTTTCTATTTTTGTTTTTTTTCATAATTTGATTTACTCTCATTTAAATAAATAATAATTATTAATAAAATTATGAATAATTTAATTCAAGATTATATATTTCATAAATTAAAGTTAATTATCAATTTAAATTATGAATAATTTAATTTAAATTAAATTTTATAATTAAATTATATGTAATTAAATTAAAATAATTATTAATAAATATAATTAAATTAAAATATATAAATATTCAAATAAAATTTGATTTAATAATTAAATATATTTCAAGTGAATATTAATTTTTAAAATATTAATTTTATTAAAATAACACAATTTATTAATAATTTGTTAATAAATATTACATGAGCGATTAAATAAATTTATTTAATTAAAAATAATTTATCTTTAAGTTTTATCTAATATGTAATTATTATTAGTTATAAAAAATATAACTACATCTACATTAATATTAACAACCAAATAGATTTTTATTTTTATTTGAAGAAAAATAGAAAATAAAAACTAAAAATAAAAATAAAAAAACAGAAGTGAAAACAAAGTAATAATCAAGATTTAGGTGTTAGAAGAAAATATTTAATTTCAGATTTCGAATTTAATGTAAATCTAATATTTATTAAAAACACTATTAATCTTGATTAACAGATAAATTAATACCACCAATAAAAAAAAGTTAATTACCTCTTTTATAGATTTTATGTGTCGAGGATAATTATGGATATACCATGAGCAGATCGCGTGTTTGAGTGCGTATAAGCTGGAGAATTTAAGGACATACTCACGCAAAAGCTCCAAAAATGTAAGAATAGGACTTGTTCCCTGAGCGGGGCTCAACTCTCAAGTGAGATCTTGCCTTAATCAAGCGTTAGTTCAGAAATGTCATGTGAATACTGGAAAACAAAGTTATATTCATCATATCACTTACTGGTCTCAGTGTAATAATGCGGTAAAGAGGAGGGCGGAGAGGGAATAACAGAAAGAGAAATGAAAAATAAAATAAAAAAGTGGACCGCAGTAGCCAAATGGCAACGAACGAACGCCTATAAACTTCCACTCTTTGGCAATAATATTCACCTCACCTCACGATGTTCATCCCCATAACGAAAGAGCAGGCAACCTTCGATTGAACTGACCAATCCACCGTGTGAGAGCAGTAGTCAATACAAGCCTCTTGTTTGTCTTACGCTGAAACCGAGACCTTTGGCTTCACTATTCATTCAGTCGTAGAGCGTCACACCTCGCACGAGGAGTGATAGCTAAATAGCAACGAAATCGGTCAATTCTATAACGTCTTGAACTGACCCTCCTCATCTCTGCTTTCCCTGAAATTGTTAACTCCAAAAAGACTCCATTCCCATCAGTTTCTTTGTGGTGACTGTTAAAGGCAGACACCCCTTTTGTAAATCCAACTCAAGACTACGGTTACTTGCAGGTATTGTTTCTGATATTGATTCAACTGCTGACGCCCTTTTAAGGTTGTTGTTCGCTGGTGAAATTTTTTCCAAATTATGGTGACGTGGGCTTTCTTGAGAACGGTCTGAAAGAGAAACAAACTGTTTTCATTTTCATTTCTTAAGCAATCTTTGGATGGTTTCATGTAATTTTAACTTTTACAATCTAATTTTCGTATAGCTTTGCGTACTTGTTTCCAAATTGTTTGTTAGTCGCTTTTCAATCACTAAAAGAGCCCCTTTAGCTGTACCTTTTGAGCTTTCCCTATCCATTTACTGTTGTTCATTTCCTTTCTTGTTATGGTTTTCATTTCTGCTCTGAGCTTACTCCAATTCATATTGGTTTTTAAAACCATATTAGTCCTTTTCCTGTTTGATTCTTTTCATATACCTTGCCAAGTCTACTTTGATCCACGGGCCATGTTTGTGGAAAATTCTCCGTAGGTTGACCAATTTGACCGTCATTTCGAGCTTCAAAGTTTCTTCTTTTTATTGAGATAAGGGGTCGCTTCTTTTGATGTTAGATACGCTTCCTTTATTGAGTTGTTTATAGCAATTAACTCCCAACACTTGCAAAGTTATCGGTCCTCTTTCTGCATTTCTTGAGAACTTTGCTCTTCTTCTTTTTTTCCTTTTCCCTTTCAATCCAATCCTTTGCAGAAAGCTGTCACAGCTTGAATTTCTGATCTTTTTTTTTTGTGTAGGGCCTGTTTTCTGCATTAACAATTTGTCTCTATTTTCTTTTACGAGATCTTATTCATAAGAAACTTGCTCCGACTCTGATATTTTTCTTCATAGTTTGGTTTGTCGGGTCTAGTAAAATTTGTTTGTAGTGAAATTCATCTGTTCAAATGGTTGTTACCAGTTCAGTTTGATACCTATCCCATGTCATGTAACAGCTTGTACTCTTTTTTTTTTTTTGTTGCTTTAGTTTAAGAGATTAGCAAGGATGTTGGAAAAGATGGAACAGCTGAACCCTGAGAGAGTAATAGAGGAATTTGAAGCCATGACAACAGAAGCTGAGAAGGTCCAGAGAGAAACTCTAAAGCAAATTTTGGAAGAGAATGGATCTGCAGAGTACTTGCAAAATTTGGATCTCAAGGGAAGAACTGATCCTGCTAGTTTCAAGGCTCTTGTTCCACTTGTTACCCACAAGGACTTGGAACCGTATATTCGGAGGATTGTAGATGGAGATTCTTCCTCCATTCTCACTGGAAAGCCGATTGCGACTATTTCCTTAAGGTAAACTTGGATTGTGTAATTAAGTTTCCCTCATCAATTACTTCCTAATTGATGTGAACCAAGTTGCTAACCGTAAGAAAATCACTTGTCTTGTTGCAGTTCTGGCACTACTCAAGGTAAGCCCAAGTTTATCCCATTCAACGACGAATTAATGGATGCCACCTTGCAGATTTTTAGAACTTCTTATGCCTTTAGAAACAGGTACTCAAAGAAAGATTGAAGTTGTTGAAGTGCATTCAATTTTTGTCATTTTCTCGCAGTAAATCTTTTATGGACATTTACAAGGATGCAGAAAGTAGCTGGCTTCCTATGATATTTATAGTTGGTTGTGATTTTATGTCTTATCTGATTGAGGAACAATCTGAATGCAGAGAATTTCCTCTTGGAGGTGGAAAAGCTTTGCAATTTATTTACGGTAGCAAACATGGCAAAACAAAAGGAGGTTTGGCTGCAGGAACAGCCACAACAAATGTGTACCGCAATCCAAGGTTCAAAAATGCAATGAAGGCTCTTCATTCTCAATGTTGCAGCCCTGATGAAGTGATATTTGGCCCTGATTTTCATCAATCATTATACTGCCATCTTTTATGCGGTTTAATCTTTCACCATGAAATTCAGCTTGTATCTTCAGCGTTTGCCCATAGCATCGTTCTTGCATTCCGAACATTTGAAGATGTTTGGCAGGAGCTCTGTAATGATATAAAGGATGGGGAACTTAGTAGCCAGGTCACTGATCCTTCCCTTAGAACAGCAATGTCAAAACTGCTTAAGCCGAATCCTGAATTGGCTGACTTGATATACAAAAAGTGTTCAGGATTAAGTAACTGGTATGGATTAATACCAGAACTTTTCCCCAATGTGAAGTACGTCTATGGGATTATGACTGGGTCAATGGAGGCATATCTGAAAAAATTGAGGCATTATGCTGGGGAGCTACCGTTGTTGAGTGCTGACTATGGTTCTTCAGAAGGGTGGATTGGAGCAAACATTAGTCCAAGATTGCCGCCTGAGCTAGCTACCTATGCCGTGCTTCCTAACATCGGATATTTTGAATTCATACCCCTCAGGAGTGATGAGGAGAGCTATATAGAGCCTGAACCCCTCGGTCTCACAGAAGTTAAGGTTGGTGAAGAATATGAGGTTGTCCTCACCAATTTTGCAGGTAATCAACAACTTTCTCTTGTCTGTCAATCTCTGTTTCCGCAGACATATCTAGGTAAAAATTTCCTCAAATTTGTCTAACTTATTACCTGAAGCATACAGTGTTATTCTGGCTTTTCTCTCTGGAGACCCTTTTAGTTTTGGCAGGAATCTGCAAAAGGCTTCCTGCTATTGGTCTCAATGTGATTGTACCCTTCATGGAAAACAGATATCCTCATGAATATTCATCTTCTTACGCTTCTGGCCTATTTCAACTCCCCCAAGCCTTTCCATATTGAACAGATTTCATAT
Organism: Erythroxylum reticulatum; assembly: GCA_025504915.1. Classification (NCBI taxonomy): domain Eukaryota; kingdom Viridiplantae; phylum Streptophyta; class Magnoliopsida; order Malpighiales; family Erythroxylaceae; genus Erythroxylum; species Erythroxylum reticulatum. Next base: position 29,531,030 of record JANSVA010000009.1, on the reverse strand, counting down.
TATGTAGTTTTGTTTTATGGTCGGTCAACTTTTTTCAGCTTTTTGAGTTATTATTCTTTTCATTTTTCCTTGGCTTGAATGGTTGAGTGGGAAAAGTATAGCCTTCCATTTTCTCCTTTTCACATTATCCTACTATTTGCCTTATTTTATTTCCTCCAGTATTCTATGTCTTCTCAAGCTGTTACTTCACTTAGTCCTTTCTACTTATTTTCCTTTTAAGTTCAAATGAATGACGTTATCTAAGAGTGAAAAGGAAATGAAGTACATGATTGCTGGTAGCTGCTTGAAGAAGAACGTTCCTTCTTTACCTATTCCCAACTATTGATGTGACTCTGTATTCAATTATTGATGCAGTTGTCTTACTAGAGCCACGCAAAACAAAACAATATTTGTCATGGATTAAACTGAAAATAATAAGCACATGAAGAATCTTAATACCGGACAAACTTCCATGCATTAGTTTATGAACGTGTGAGTTACGTCTCCTCTCCTCATTTGATGTGAATTTTGGTATGTTGCAGGTTTGTATAGATACAAGCTAGGAGATGTGGTGAAGGTTATGGGGTTCCATAACTCAACCCCAGAACTTAAATTTGTTTGCAGGAGCAACCTGTTGCTCACCATAAACATTGACAAGAACACAGAGAAGGATCTGCAGATAGCTGTGGAGGAAGCTGCCAAGGTTTTAGCTGGAGAGAAGCTTGAAGTTGTTGACTTTAGTAGCTTGGTTGATGTGTCCACAGACCCTGGACACTATGTAATCTTCCTGGAAATTAGCGGGGAAGCAAGTGAAGAAGTACTACAAGAATGTTGCAATTGCTTGGACCGGTCTTTTGTCGACGCGGGGTATGTTAGTTCCCGCAAGGTCAAGACCATTGGACCTCTTGAACTCCGAGTTGTTGGAAGAGGAGCTTTCCAGAAGATTCTGGACCATTATCTAGGCTTAGGGTCTGCTGTTAGCCAATTTAAAACACCTCGTTGTGTTGGCCCATCTAACGTTAAGGTTCTACAAATCCTATGTAACAACGTAGCTAAGACTTATCTTAGTACTGCTTTTTAAATAAATATAAACAAATCCTCTAATATCCTCCTTTTTATAGACCCATTCTAACCAATTTGCTTGATGGTTAAACAATAAGTAAATTATAAACTCAAACATTATGAAATACTTGAATTACAAAAAAATTCATAAAATCATTAACATGGTGCAAATTCTTTTTTTCCTTATGAATAAGTGACATTATGTTATAGTGATCGATTTGGATTAGAGATGTCAAAAATGATTTTGTCAAAAATGATTTGGTCCGATTTGATTTAAACCCGAATTAATCAAATTATGGATGAATTAAGGCTTGATTAGTAGTTGACAATTACTTCAAAACGATGTCATTTTAAAAGTTTTTTTAAAAAACAAAATGAAGGGTGGTTAGTCTATGTTTCCTTAACATCTCTAATCTCAATTGAGTGCCATGCTTCTTTTTAATAAATAAACAAACTAACACAACTTTTTTATGTTTATACATTATTGGATATTACAATTATGCGCAGACTTGAAATGTCTACACAAATATTAGTCATCTTGCTGTTTCGAGTCTTTTTTGATATTTTAACGAGATGTATTAAGAATATATTGTTTAATTTCTCATTTTTATATAAAGTGAACAGTGATTATATTTACGGAGGTTTTTGATTTCCATGCATCGCTTTCATATAAGGACGTACCTTGATATCGATAAACGTGAAGATTAAATACCACATGTCCACCTGTATGCGCAGTACTTGCCTGGTCGGTAGGATATCAGCTCAAGATAAGCTCAGAGCTTAAGATTGCCTGGTCGCCGGAAGGACACGACAGCACTGCACCCACCGACAATCTATGTTGACCTTACCTCCGCGAAATAGATGTGAATGATATGTTAGATTATGAGCCTATGACCTTGATTCCACTGATTCCGCTTATCCTGCATTGTGGCTTCTGCATAAAAAGTTGCGCACGCCACTGAGGTTTTCCATGTGTCGCATCAAATGCCAAAGTCATGACTTTTGCAAGGAGGTGAAGAAAATTTTGTATTTCATAAAATTATTATATGAATTTACTTAAAAATATACAAATGAATACATTTTATAATTATTAAAAAATACATAATGGATGTAACTTATATTTTATGATTGCCATAAAAATATATAAATCGTCCTTCAAGGTTGTCCGAAGTTAGATATCTTGAGTTTAAAAACAAGTTATTGAAATTATTGAAAAATATAAGATTTAGTAAAATGTCTGCAATTTATGACTGTGATGAGGTATAAACAAATTGAATAGTTCCTTGATTAACATAATATCTCACAAAGGTGACAATCAATTTCAATAGCTTTGATGCGTTAATAAAAAACAGTATTACAATTATTAAGATTTCTTGTGACATTTAAAAAATATCACAAACGGTGTAAATTTTTTGTGACGTTTTTAAAAAATGTCGCAAATTTATAACACTTTTTTGACATTTTTCAATAAAATGTCGCAAAATAAAATTCCCAACATTTTATCGAATAAAACTTCACAAAAAATGTTTGTTTTTTTATTTAATTGAAATATTTTCTTTCGGCGTGTTTTTTTTTCTTTTCTGAACCCTTCTTCCCACCCAAAGCCATTTTCTTCTTTCACGCTTTCGAAGTCTCCTTCACTCCTTCAATCTTTGCTCCTTCTTCTTCACCAAGTCCATTTTCTTTGTAAATATTTACAGTTTCGCCATTTACAGTTTCATAATTAGCCTCTTCTTCCTCTTTATCAAAATCGGAACCATCTCCAAATACCTGAAAATGCCCATAATCTTCATGTAAATTAAATCTCAAGCTATTCTCCGACTCTTCTCCTTTTTCGATACTAGAACGATATACTTCAGTCTCGTCTTCCATCTTCCCTCAGAAAGCTTGACCTTTGTGGATGACGACCGAGGAGAGGCAACGTGAAGTCTTCTCTCGAAGGTAATCGAGTGTAGGTGGTGGCTTCACCGCCTGTTAGTGTGACCAAAGATGGTGCATACTTATGCTTAGCCCTTTGAGGCTTCAATTTAGTATTGCGGTTAAATTTAGAATTTTTGGAGTTATGGTTAGGGTTTCGCGTATTAAAGTGAGCAAGAGCTTGTGGAGGGAAGGAGCTGGTTATGGATGTTCATTTTGGCTATTTCATTTCATTTTAGTGACTGACAATAGCAACAAACTAAATATATGCAACAGAAGCTTCAGGTGCCCTCTGTTCTTCACTCTCTTGGACTTTATATATGTACCTACTAGCTTTATATACTTAATATACATATAATGCGTAAGGGTTAGGTGGCTGATCCCGATCGACTGCCGTCTTCGTATCTCGATTCTTTTTTCTTCTTGATCTTCATTAGTCTTCTGTTGGAAGCTCGGTTTGATTAAGTTTATTTGGTATCATTGTTTTGTTTTCTCTCTTTTTCTGACCAATCCGAACACTGAAAAGGCTTGCTCCACCCTTAGGTACTTATCTTGGTGTTTTTAGATTGGAGATTAGATTGTAAAGTGATTTCAAAATGTTATCTTTCGGGTCTCTTCATTGTGTTTGTTTTCAGTCGTTTGCCTGGAGACATCCTTTGCTTCTTCTGAAACTAACTCTTTTTGTCCATAAATGAAAGTTTTAAACATCAATCATTTCCTGGCATGGTTGTGCCTGGAAATGTTGAAAGCTTTAGTTTTTGTTTTGTTATATGCCTATTTGCAATGTTAATTTAAGTGGCTATAAGTGCAAATTGTGCTTTATTTTATAAATTCATATGGCATGTACTAAAAGACTACTGGCTATCCAGTTTGCTCTTAATGCTGGAAATTAACTATGTTCTTGGCTTGTGACAGGAGTGAGCCAACCTGCTGCATTTCTATTCAAATATAATTATATTGGTTAACTATGAAAATAATCGCTTTTGTCAAGTAAGTGCTCGAGTGAGAATCATACTAGAGATTGAATGCATGTTAGTGCCTGAAAATTTGTTGCCTCAAGCAGGGCACGTAGGTTCTTTCTCTTATGTATTGTCTAGTAATGGAAATGATTTACATACCTAGGATCAGGACACCCGTAGGCTTAACTTGTCTGCTTTCCAAATTTGTAATTGGATATGAATATTCTTAAAAAGCATATGTTCAAAGAGATATTCTCACTTTATATTTCTAACATTAAAGATTGTAGGGTTATTGTTAATATATTGTTAAGCTTTTACTTTGAACCAGATTGGAATATTGCTTTTTCCTTCCCTGTTTTGCAGTCTACTTGTAGCTTATGTTGATTAATCTTTTCCATGTTCTCTTTTGTATTTTTTGTCGAGTAAAGATCATAATGAGTTTGTAATTCAACATATTCTAATGTCAAATCATACCACATTCTCCTCATTATTCAACATTGTTGCATCCTAAATGATCTTTTTTAGAATGATGTTTGTATGTGTGCTCTTATGCTACAAGTAAAATCTCACTGATTGTCGTAAACTGTTAGGAATAGTTCATTTAGCTAATATTGTAATAATATTGACTGATCTGCAATTTCCAGGAGATGAAAATAAGCTAGAATCGAAGTCAGAAATTGCTGAGGTTTGTTAATTTATGTTCTTCATCTTCTTTTGGATTTTGATATTGTAAAACTTTTATGAGATCGTGAGAAATTGATGTGAGGATCTGGTGATGATGAGCTTGACAGGAAGTAATTGTACAATAAAGAGTCATTAAAGTCGCTGCGAGAGGTCCAGCTTGTCCCAATGCACCTAAAGGTGGTTCTACTTATACGGGTTGAACAATCCCTATGTTCGAGTTTCTTATCGCTTAATTTGCAAGATGAGTCCTACCTGTGACTTTGTCTGATCATAAGTTTGGAGGATGTAGAGAATAATTTGTAACAATTTACTTTGGATAATTTGTATGTTTTAATATTTTAATTATTATAAAATAAAAATTTTAATGACAAGTTTACAAATTTTACATTTATAATTGACTTGCAGATCTTGAATATTATAAAATGTAATAATTTAATATGTAAAATATTATAAATATTATGAATTTTATTACATTTTTTGTAAAAATTCACTAATTTAAAAATATTATAATTATTAAATAAAATCGAAGAATTATTAAATAAATAAAATTCACAAATAATATTGAATAGTTATTAAACAAATGAGATTAAAAAATTATATTTTAAACAAATAAGATTGAAAAATTATATTTTAAAAAATAATTATTTAAATTAAAAATATTAAATTAATGTGATTTTCAAAAAAATGGAAAAATATAAATAATAATAAAAATTTCGCGAAAGACATTCCGCAATGTTTCCAAAAAATATCGTGGATTCCTTCACATTCTGCAATGTTTTAAAAATGTCGCGAAATGTTAGACAATCCGTGATATTTTCTACGACGTTTTCAAAAAAACGTCGCGGATTCCTTTACATTATGTGAAGTTTTAAAAACATCGTAAAATGTTAGACAATTCACGACGTTTTTAAAAACCGTCACGGATTGTCCAAACTTTCAGTAACGTTTTTAAAAATGTCGCAAAATATCGGTATTTTCTGTGACATTTTACATAAAAACGTCATAGAAATCTTTTGTCTACACCAGATTTCGCGACATTTTTTGTGACGATTTTTAAAACGTCACAGAATACATGGTGTGACGTTTTTAGACATTTTGTGACATTTTAAAAACGTCACAAAATGCCTTGTTTTCTTGTAGTGATTATCACACAATATAGGAGTTGTAGAAGAAGAAACATACATATCTGGAAACAACCAACTTGGCTAGGGGAGTTCAAAAGTTGTGTCCGCAAGAGCTTGATATTGTACTTCTATGATAGATCGAGAGATAATTGTTTGTTTTTTAATTGGATTGTAAAATGAGAGATGAGTTAATAAAGAAACAATAGTCAGTAGTTGAGTGTTGATTAGTTGAATCTTCAGCTCAATCAACATTAGAGTATGCTCATAATTCTAATAAAGATGAATGACAAAATTGAAGACTTTGAAAAAAAGTACATACGATATACCAAAGGACACGAAGAATAACAAAGAAGTGAATGATATAAGGTGCTGACATGAATTTACCGATGATGTGAATAGTATGGGCAATATTAGGATAAGAAATAGTAAGGTATATAAGTCTGCCAATTAATTGTCAGTAAAGAGTACCATCATTGAAGAGAAGCTTATCAATAGCATAGATGAACGTTGGGTTTAAAGGGAGTTTAGTAGCCTTGGTGTCAATGATGCTTGATTAGGAGATAAGATTTGTGACATATTTTACTTAGAGTTTTGATAAGTTTGATAAAAGGAGGCCTCAATGACAAGAACAATTTCTGTAGGCGAAATATATTTTCTCATTTGACAATTTTATAGAGATCATTGATAAAGAAAAGAGCTAAAGATGGGTTCAAACTCATCTTTAAGAGTCATCAAGAGATGCCAAATATACTTTCGACCATAAAGTTTGGCAAAGATCGTGGCAGCTTAGGTATTAGGCTAAGTAGGGTCTCCAAATACCAACTGATTGCAAAGCTCTTATAGTTCGGACACATAAAGATGGATGATTTGACCAGGTTATTATTGCATGTAATAAAGTTGGCTATAAAGTTGAAGTTGATTGAGAGTATCAAATTCAAAATACCTACTTTTAAGAAATCACATACCACTTTAGTAGTATCAAATTGACAAAAATCAAGCTTGATTACTTCAACAGATGTATTATGAAACAATGTTAGAATCTACTGATTCATATCATCCTAATATACCAGACATTCTATGAACATATCCTCTACATCATCTAGTTTTTGAGTAGTTTTAGGTATCTCATCAATAACTATATTCCAGAGAAGTCTTCATTTGAGAAAGTTACACATTTATTCAACCCGCAAATCATAGTTAGATCCATCAAATAAGACATTAGTTAGTTGAGGAATGTATTGATAAAACTTGGGAAGTATCTATAGTGAACACAAGATAAAACATCCTTAACAAAAAAGTTTAAAAACACACAAAATTGAAGAAACCTATATTTAGAGCTACAATTTGTTAAATTTAACCCAAAAATGAATTTAGAACAACCCAAAACTTTAAGAATTGGTCTAATTTTTGACAAAATTGATAAAAATTGAACTATTAATTTCATCAAGAGATTTGAATCGAGCCAGGTTAATGAACTGGCTGATCCAGTGATGATATAGGATGCTAACATATGGATGATGTGGCAGTCATGTGGGACCAAATACTAATGTGGTAATAAAGCAAGGCCCATGGTTGATGTGAGACAATGGTGTGATAGTGATGCAAGTGGGCAGTGATGATGTGGTACTATGACATGGCAATGAATCGGTGATGGTATATGGAGACGTGGGCTTGTCTACTATTGTTTTAGTTGAAACGATGTTGTTTTAGCTATGGAATTATCAAAACAATGTTGTTTTAGGTTGTCATCAACCGTTGAATGATGGAATTTCATAAGTTGATGTTGATCTTCTTGGGAAGTGTGAGGGTGCATGGAGTGGCCTTTTAATATGTCAATTTGTACCGTTACGATAATCGTAAAGAGTAGAAGAGTTTGGTATATATCAAAGGCTACTTAAACTACAAAATTAACTATAAAAGTTGAGAACTAAAAGATTGTTATCCTTTTACAAAGGGAGGCAGTTAATACCATACAAGAAGATAAGAAAACTTCGTATTTCTGTGTGTATAAAAATTATACTTAAAGAAGCATTTATACATAAATTTAGAAAAGATTACACAAAAATATACTTTATAATTATTACATAAATATATATAATGCATATGTTGGAAAATTAAGGTAGGATTCGATCTCACATGAAATAAAATAATTACAAACTTTTTTGTTTTGATTTCTCAAAAGCTAGGATCACTTAAATTTTATAAATGATTAACACATAAATCATAATAAAGCTTAAGTCTTAATTTGTACCTTTTTCGAAATTTGATCGTATTCTTTTTGAATCTCTCGAATCATTTCTAAATTTGACTCATCTTAACCACCATAATCACACAAGTTGTTAAGAGAACTATGCAACTATTATAGAGAGGCTTAGATAATAAGTACTTTTAGAACTTAGGTGTATTTATAATAGGTTTTGAACATTTTAGTAATTTAATTCATATTAAATTATAATTTCAATTGAAATTTAATTAAAATTACAGATATTTTTAATTGAGCACATATTGTGCCCAAATAAAATCCAGTATCTCATGTTGATTTTTTTATTAAATATCTCATATTTAATTATAAAATTTATCAAACTTTTGAATCAAGTTCAACTTGATTAAAATATTTTTCTTTCTTTAACCTGTTCTTTAAGTGTGACTCGTTAATTTTCAAAATATGTTGACAAGAAATATAAATTATAACCTTAAATCATGGATAGGATTTGATAAATTAAACTATTTTAATTTATCTTTAATTCTATAAATTAAACAATTTATATCTATAGATCAAGATTGATGTCTGACAACATATTATAATTACCCCAAATATTTAAGAATGTTAAAATGATTTTAACTAATCTTTCCGTGCATGATTTGTTTAAATAATTCAATCATATCTTCATACAATGTTGTGATTAAACAAGAAAATGGAGATAATGTCTGCTTTATTTCAGTTCAATCATGTTAATTCTTCATCATTAGTAGTCAATTCAATTAATAACATTTAAAAATTATTTTCAAAATGTTATTCTACCTTAATCAAGGATTTTCAGAATTAATACTAGTCAAGAAAAATAAAACATTTTTCTTAATCACTTTATGGTGAGGAAGCTTGTAGTGATCACTCAACTACCTCTATATAGTTTAGGTTATTTTAATTACTGACTGAGTTATTCTTGACTAAAATATATGATAAGTAGTATCAAAATATAACAATCCCTATATGAGATAACTTTAGATATCTCAAATCAAGTGATCACTTATACAATTATCACAATTTACATTTTCATAGACATATAAGTAGTGTTCTAAATAAAATTTTCATATGCGGTCAGTTCAATGAATTTATTCTCTAACAAGCACTTATACGTTTGTTTAAGTATCTTCATACTTTATTCTATAAGATCAACTACTTCATTTATAAAGAAAAACATAATGCACGTTAGTATTTTTATGTTGTATTAATGTCTAATCTCAATATAAAATGATCATCGACAATTTAGGAATAATCCATAAAATACAATATAAATTTCATAATTATGATTTTATCATAATTTTATTTGCAACATATATTTATCTCACGTATTTTATCATATATGTTTAAATATATAAAAAATAAGGATTATTTTTAAATAATTATATTTCTAAACTACAATCAACTAATTGACTGACTGTAAAGTATCATTTGTTTCAAATTTAAGTCGGCTTCTCTTGCACTTTAATTCCTGGTAAATCTTAAATCAAGCTGAAACTTTGAAGATGAAACCAAAAAGGAAATTGATGCTCCTTCTTTATTGATTTGTCGGGTCGGTTTGGTTTTCAGGTGGCAGGGTTGATTCTTTAAGCCTTCAAAATAAGATTTTGGATGAAATTTAGATCCTTAACACTCTTTATCTTTAAACTGTGTTCAATTTAAAAAGTTATTTGGTGAGAATTTCACGACAGTGCCCCCCCTTTATAGTAGAAGTGACATATATGATAATGAATAAGCGTGGATAAGAAAAGCAAGAGGAAGCACATGAACGCCGCATGTTGTGGATGAGCATACCCATAAATAAATATGTTAAAATATGATTTCTTAAAATCACCCAAACTGCCCTGTCGGTGGGTCAACACATGATATTGACTCTCAAAAGATGGCGCGTCGTGTATCAGAAATAAACTAAACAAATCAAATATATGATATTTGTCATCTAAGCCAGAAAACTTAAGGATAGGGAAGTGGTAAGAGTACACGAGACATATAAGCTTTATAATTGCAACTGATACAAAAAGATGATAAGACAACGCTTTCCTAGAAATTTTAAAAAAGAAAAAAAAGAAACTCTAGAAATGAGCTCTACAAGTAACTTTATCATCACTTGGAAAGTGGGACTACCAAAATAATTTTCAGTGGGATTTTCTCATGTGGTTGACGACTACACTTCATAGCCGAAATATGTCTCCGGTACACTTTACTCCGTCTCTTCCATAATTACTAAAAGGGGTTGACTCCGAGTCACAGATCTTTTTAAGTCAACACACAACTTTGGTGGATCAGGAACTACCGTTTTCACAATCACGTTCTAAACATTTTGTATTTACTTCAGAGATTCAGTCTGTTCCTGAAAGGAATTGGCATTGAAATTTGCATCTCAGAGTATATGTTTGCATCTCTTTCCCTGAAATGTACAGTTTGTGTTGGTATCAACAAGTATTACATAGTTCTATTAAATTTTTTGCTTGGAGAATTTACGAATTGACACCCTGCGGAACTTGCGTTCTAGTGAGTCACGAATTTTGGTATATTATTGATAAATTGTATTGACATTGTTGACAAAATCCTGTGCTCAGAAACGTCATTCATGTGTTCAGACGTCGGAAAGAGCTTGCTTGGTTTCTGGGCTCAGATCCAGTAAAAAGGTTCTACAGTATTGGCACACTGTTCGAATTGGCAACTGAAAGTGTGCAACAACCAAGCCAAACCTGGTAAAAGAAAGGCCGTCTTCATGGCATTTTGTGTCTAACACTTTTTCGCGACCCTTGTTTCTGTTCATACACAGTTAAAATTAGCAATAGGTTGGATCGTCCTATTCTTTAAAACTAAGGAATCTTTTGAATTTATTTCTGTTTTTTATTTTAGTTTTTAATTTTTATTAAAAATAAAAATATATTTAGATAAAATTTGTAATAAAAAATTGAAAACAAAAACATGTTTAGTTGAGATTTATAATAAAAATTAAAAATAAAAACATGGTTGTAATGCATGGTATTATTAAACGATAAATAAAAAAACTAGTAACCTAGAAACACAAAATTAAAAGACTAGAAACGAAGAAATCAAAAAACACGAAAAAGCAGAAACATAAAAACAAAAAAAAGCATAATAACAAACAATTGGAAAATGCAAAAATGTAGATGAACGATAAATAGAAAAATCAGTAATATAAAAATGCAGAAATAAAAAAAACTAGAAACAAAAAACATAAAATGTAGAAACATAAAAGCCAAAATAAATCAAAAATATAAAACAACAAATAATTGGAAATGCAAAAATGCAGGTAAACAATAAATAGGAAAATTAGAAATGCGTAAATAAAAACCATAAAAGCCAAAAACACAGAAAAATCATACGACAATGAAAATAAGAAATTAAGAAAATTAAAAAAATAACACAAGATAATTAGAAAAAAATCAAATTAGTTGCAAAAAAACTCACCTAGTTAAAAAGCCCAAACTTTTGCTCTCTGCACGGATAGAAAAGGAAAGTAAGAGATAAATTACGGACATAAGAGAGAAGAAAAGAATAAAAAAACAGAAAAAAGAAAAGAAATGAATTTGGGACAAGGGAGAAGAGGTAAAAGAAAAGAGATAGAGTTTTAAGAGAGAGAGAGTTTCTACAAAAAAAGAAAATTTATAAGAAGAGGAAGTTTAAATGAAAACTTGTGAAAATTTGTTATGAAATATTAGAAAACATCTTTTTTACGTTTTTGTAAAGTTATTGTAGTTTTTTTTTTATTTTTACAAGAAATAATAATAATATTCAACTAAATACGTTTTAAGGACTAGTTTTTTTAATGAAAACTACCGGAAAAAAAAAGAATTTGAAATTAGATAGATCAATGTTAATTTAAAAAATTGATTATGATCATCTAAAGTTGAAAAAAATTATCAAATTCAAATTTGACTAGAAATAAATACTTAGAATTCGAATTTAAATTTGAATTTAATTATAACTAAACCTAATATTTATTTTAAAATTAAACTTAATTTATTAATTTTGAGCTATCTCAATTAATTTTCCATCCGTTAACAACCCAGGGAACATTGCACATTGAGAGTAATGAGGTTGCAGTCCGTAACTCTAAATCAAATAGTTCTGTTAGTCATGCCGACGGTAGAATTGAGAGCTTTTCATATACAATAATTCTAATAAGTCGACGCTATGACTAAACTGCACGACAAGGACAATGTTCATCTATTGCGATTTGCGACACTTCACCGAGTGCCCTTTTTTTTTTTTTTTTTTGACAAGTGATCTTTTTTTGGTGAAAAGTCCAAAGACCCACTCTATTAATTTCGAAGTTTCGAAGAAAACAAAACTGCTGATGCAAAATTCAATGTCACTCCCCATTCGACAAGTACGCTAATAATGGGGCATCCCATGATTCAGAGAAGATAATAGATCAAAAAGCAACGGTGTGAGTAGCTTGAAGGACTTTTCCAGGTTTAATGGGATCGCGTGGTTAAGAAGGCTGACAAGTTGCTGGACCAATTCATATTGGAAACTAGTGGTGAGTTCACACTTTTGGTCGTTCTAAAACAGTTTAATGATATTATGTCCTCGTGATTTTATGTAGTATCAACCTGCTATGGATGTTTGCAGGCAGGCTCGAGGGAGGAGTGAAATGTGCAGAACGCAATCAGATTCATCCTCCAGTTTTTCTATTTTTTATGCACCCAAACATTAACTCTAACATATTCGTAATAATTTATTTTGTCCGTATATGAACACGGACCGTATCAACCTGTGTTTTAAGTTGCATTTTCGTCTCTGTATTAGAAAAGAACATACTTTGATACACAATCATTTGTTAGGCTGTGTTTAACCAATAATTTTCAAAAACATTCGCTTTTCAGAAACACTTTTAAAATTGCATACGAGTCGCAATTAAAAATTTATTAACTTAAATATTAACTTGCCTTTATGCTACAAGTGCTTTATTTCTCTTAAAGAATTACAACGGGCTGAGCGGATCTACAGGGATCCAAGCTCGACCTTGCTGCTTCTGCTGGGGACGAGGCCCCAATCAGGCTCGAATTAGGGAGCTCAAGCTTCGGTTCTATTCGGCTCAGCTTCAATTAATTTTTAAATTAAAAATATAGAAATAACGTTATTTTATTTATAAGTGTTGGGCTTCTTGAGTTAAACCTTAGCCTTTTTTTAAATATGGAGCTCTCATTAAGGCCCAATTGCCAAGTGTCCTGAGTTTTGTGTTTTTCCACATAATCCATACACTTGCAGGAATGTTCATGCTTTGACTTGAAAGGGGGACAAATTGCAATGATCATCTAATTTTTGTAAAGCCTACAAAAAAAAAAAAAAGTTCAACTTTAGAAAAACCCAATCAGCCCATAAAAAAAGAGAGGAGAATATACATATATATAAAGAGGGCATAAGGTAAGTTAGAATAATACCAACGAAAATAGCCTTTTCTTGTTCTTCTTCTACGTATTTGTAGCTGTTAGGTGTACTCAAACATTGTCCTTTTCTTGCATGTGAAAATTTTCTTTTGTGTTTACTCATTTTGTTTATCTTGTAGTAAATTAATAACCCAAAAATTTCTTAGAAAGGCATAAAATTTCATGTAGGTAAAATCTTTTAGCAAAATTTCATCCCAATTATTAATGATTTCAATAATCATAAACTACTTTTTAATTGAATTTATGTTGTGATTACAATTTTGGTAAAATTGGAAAAAAACAATTAAAGAAAATGTGGCTGGAAAAAATGAGAAAAAGAGGAGATAGGAGAAGAGAGGAGAGGGAGAACAAGAAGACAATTTAGAAAACACTAAGATCTGTGAAGGGCAAATAAGAATGTGAAAATTTAAAGGTAAAATTAGAATTTAGTTCTTGTAAAGGTATTTTGTAATAATGAAAGAATGTGAGGGTAAAATAGGAATTTTAATAGTTAAGATATTTTAGTAATTATAATAGTAAGGTAAAGTAAAGATATTTTAGTAATTAAAAATAAAGTGGTAAAAGGGGGTAATTTTGGATTATTAAGTGTAATTGGGATGAAAAATTTTCTTAAATAAAGTCTTATTGAATTTTGTAATATCTAAGAGGATGGATTAGGGAGCAAATTGGAGCCACAATTAATTGAGTCTGAAAATCAGGTTAGAATAACCTTAAATTGTACCCTCATATTAGCGTAAGATTCATAAATTTTTGAAAATTTTTATTAATATTATTTTATGGTGAATCAATTTTGAATTAGTAATTAATTAAATTAATAATTGCATATGTGAAATTTTAAAATATTTGAATTTTGTTTATTTATTAAATAAATAATTAACAAAATATAGAATGTTCAATGATTATATTTTGTTACATATTATGATATATACCGCTTGATAATTTGGCAAAAAATATGATAATTAAAATTTTCAATTGGACATGGGTATAATTTGTTGGGCGTCTTCCCAAATCCTAAATGTTAATTATGTGAGTTTTGCAAGGGTGGACTTTGTTGTACTTACAAGTAGTGGTCCAATAAGTAAAAGAGTTTTTTGATTGACCCATTGGTGGTAAATTTTGATGGCTTATTGGAGAAGCCAGTTTATGATGAGAAAAATAGTCTTTACCCTTTTATGCTACAGAGAGGGGGTTGTCGTAAAAATTGGAACAAAGGAGGAGAAAAAGAGAGGTCTACTATATTGTTTTGGCGTGTGGGATGGCAATTGTTTGGTGAGATAATTAAGAGGAAGCGAATCGTCATTGATAGGTATTCGACGTTTGTATCTCTTGGGTTTGTAGAGAGCAATAAATTTATTAGGGTTTTCAATTTATACTATAACCTAAAGATAATTGTAATTTTTGTTGATTATCGATTGTACTCTTGATTATTATAGTGGATTGATTTTAGTCCGTGGAGATCCGGATCGTGGTTTTTCTCCTAGTTGAGAGGGGTTTTTCATGTAAATTACATGTGCGTTGATTTAGTTTCTTGCACTTTATTTCTCTTGCCATGATTTTTATTTAGGTTGTAGTAATTTGCCCCAACAAGTTGTATCAGAGAAGTGGTTGGAGGATCCTTGTGTAGGAAAAATTACTGCTTGTTTGCTTTAGGGAGGAATTAGTGTGAGAAGAGAATCGGTGAAAACAATGCTTCCAAATTTCATGTTCCCTTGTTTGATGGGAAAATAAGCTTTTGAGTGTGGAAGAGTACTATTGAGGACTTATTGGTACAATAAGATTTAGATGCGGCTTTGGAAGCGGACAAGCTAGCGAGTTTGAATGATGCCAAGTGGGCGTCGATGAGAAGAAGGCGGTTAGTACAATTCAATTGGCTATAGCTCCAGAGATCAGGTACAACTACTTGAGTGAGACGGATCCAAAAGCTTTGATAGATAAGTTCCAAAGTGTGCATGCCTCTAAATCGTTGACTAACATTTTGTGTTTGAGATGGGAGTTGTACCAATTAAGGATGGAAGAAGGTACAACCTTGGAGGGCTACATTAATTTGTTCAACCAACTAGTGGCCCAGTTGAAGAACACAGATGAGAAGATCATTAATCAAGAACAAGCTCTCTTATTGTTGGCTTTACTAACCAAGTTCTACTAACCTATTATTACGACGTTGCTTGTTAGTAAAGAGAAGATTACGCTAAATGAAGCTATGGTTGTATTGAGGGAGAACGAAAGGATGATGACAAATGTTGATGAAGGTTCTTCGGGTAACAGTGATCGAGCACTAGTTGTGAGGGAGTTTGAGACAGGGAGGAATCAAGAGAGAAGGGGAGATGATTCAAGGCAGAAGTCGAAATCGTGCTCGAAAGACTTTAGTAATGTGGAGTGTTACTATTGTAAGGAGAAGGGTCACATCTAAAGTCGTTGTTTGAAGATGATGGAGACTCTTCAAGTCCTCCATTTGATACAAAAGAAGAAGGGCAAGACTAAAGTAGATGATGATGGTGATTCCGCTAACGTGGTAATAGGTGATGGTGATGGTGATGGTGATTTGTTATTGGTTATTCATGGAGAGGTGAAGGA
Source organism: Erythroxylum reticulatum (assembly GCA_025504915.1). Classification (NCBI taxonomy): domain Eukaryota; kingdom Viridiplantae; phylum Streptophyta; class Magnoliopsida; order Malpighiales; family Erythroxylaceae; genus Erythroxylum; species Erythroxylum reticulatum. The sequence continues at coordinate 29,515,060 of JANSVA010000009.1, read as the reverse complement.
GGGCCAAGAGAGTTGGATGTTAGATTTGTTCGACACTTTGCATTAAGATGTGGAGTATGGTCACATCAACATGGTAGGTGATTGAAAATTGAAGGTCTAAGGCATGAGGACCGTGAGGATGAAGCTCGATGACGATATGACTTGAACCTTCCACAATGTGAGGTATGTGCCACGTGCTCATGCTAGCTTTATTTCTTTGGGTGAATTGACAAAGTACAGGTGTAGATATGTTGGTAGTGGGACGTGGTGCAAAGTGTATCGCGGTGCTTACTTGGTGATGCGAAGGAGGAAGGCCGATAACAACATTTGTTATGTAGAGGGCCATTGAATCTGAAGGGTTAAGGCAGTGAAGAAGAAGGTTCGATTCTCGGATGAGGTGGAGGTATTTGGTGATTTAGGTTGGGGAAGAAATATGTTGGGTATCTCCCCAAATCTTAAATACTAGTTATATGAGTTTTGTAAGGGAGAGCTTTGTTTTACTTACAAGTGGTGGCCCACTAAGTAAAGAGTTTTTTTATTGGCCCATAGGTGGTAGGTTTTGGTGGCTTATTAGAGAAGCTAATTTATGATGAGATAAATAAGCTTTACCCTTTTTTGGTACAGAGAGGGGGTTGTTATAAAAACTAAAACAAAGGAGGAGAAAAAGAGATGTCTACTCCATTATTTTGGCGTGTAGGATGACAGCTGTTTGGTGAGATAATCAAGAGGAAGCGGATCATCATCAATAGGTATTCGATGTTGGCATCTCTTGGGTTTGTAGAGAGTACTAAATTGATTAGGGTTTTCAATTTTTATTAAAACCTAGAAATAATTGTACTTGTCATTGAGATTATTATTGTTAGTTGTCGATTGTACTCTTGATTATTATAGTAGATTGACTTTAGTCCGTGAAGATCTGAACTGTGGTTTTTCCCAAATTAAGAGGGGTTTTTCATGTAAATTGTGTGTGCGTTGATTTAGTTTTTTGCACTTTATTTCTCTTACTATTATTATTGTTTAGGTTGTAGTAATTTTCCCCAACATAATTAAGAATATTATGGTAGCTTAAATTACATTTATGAAATTAAATAAAGATGAGTTTATAATGGGTTGAGAATGGATTGTGAAAATTATGAATATATGGATTGCCTAGAATAAGCTATATTTGATAGTCGTTGATTGATAAGTTGTTTAGGTATGAGTGAGCAATAACTAAGTACCTATCCATGAAGCAGGTATTGTGACATCCTGAGTCTTGAGAATGTCTTGTGCTGATGGTTAAGTACTAGAGTGTTATCGAGATATCCTGAGTCTTGAGAATATCCTGTGCTAATAGTTAGGTACTAACTAGAGTAGTACCAGAGTACCAAATTAGATTAAGGAAATGAGATACCCTGTGTCAATATTTATACATCTAATTATGTTTCCACTTAGTGATTGATTATGATGAGTAAAGATGAGCTAACATATCATTGGATGTAAGCCTGCTAAGTTTAAAAACTCCAGTCAATTTAGTTACTATAATGAGGTAAAACATAAATGACAATAATAAAATAATATTAATATTGAGTAATGATAAAATTTTGAATGTTTATCAAGTCTTTGGATATGTTAAGTATTCCCTATCTATTATATATATATATATATGACTAATTTAAATATATATTGAGTTACTTAATTTTAAGAGGTACGGTCATCTTACTTTTATCGAGTAGATAATTGAACTTTTGCCATTATTTTTTTGGAGTTAGAAAGATTATCGATAACTCCAGTGTATATGATTGACATTGTGGAGTTTAAGTATGACTAACAGATCAAATTGAATAAAATTGTTTTATTGTATATACTTTTGAATATAATAGTTCAGATGATTGTACTTGTAAGGATAATTTTTGTAAATGATGAACAACATTTTTGAAATTTATGAAGATTTTTACAATTAACGATATAATTGTGAAATAATTTGGATAAATTATGGTTGAAGAATTTTTGGAGTGTCACACTTTTCATTAGGTATTAAAACCAAATATGGTTTTAAAGCTAAATTTTACGGTGTTATTGGTGGACCTTCTCTTGGCATAATTTCTGTAAGATCACTAATGTTTTGTATGGCATAGTTTTTGATCATAGTCTAGTTTTTAACATTTTCCACTTATAAGAACTGGTGGCAATACTTGAGTGTGTGTAAATGGAAGAGAAGTATGCCACAAGGATACGAAATTACTTGCTACTAGAGGACTTCCAACTGATAGAAATGGGTCTCACATCGTTGAGATATTTGGGAGAGTCCTGGATGAGGACGCTAGCGAAGAACTAGAAATCTTGTAGGCTTACAACAATGTAAAAGTATCAAGCAGTTCACCTTCCGCTTGTTTCACTTGCTACTCTATGAAATATTGATATTTTATTTTAATGCTAGCTACCAATTAGTAATTATACTTTTGAAGCAATCCCCTATTTCTACAAAACGATCATACAATGTTGTGTAAAAAGGTCGACTTGTATGTGATCAATAAAATAGTACAGAGTTCCTTTATATTGTTGAGTCTCTGCTTCGAAATCTTGCCTCATTTAAAGTTGGAAAATTTGTCCAATCTGTAACACGTAGCATGAACCTTATTACATATCCCGGATCGTTCATGAAAGGGTTAAAAATGAAGGAAATGTGAAATACCTAATTTCGGTTCCATCTCAATTTTTGAAGTGATTTTCATGGCCAAAATGAGCTCCAATCTTCCAGGACCTTCACGAGAATCATTCACCGACACGTGTTTAACGTCTTTCTATAATTTTCTCAATACATAAGCGCTTTTAACGAGTCAGAGAATCCGTATGCTTACGAATGATATGATCAACTATAGGAGACCTTAGCCTTTATATATAGCTTCTATATTAGGCTTCCTCATCACAGGCCTGATATGGGTCTGATCCACACTAGTCAGGATCCATTTTCCTCCTGGACTTTGACCCATTGATTTAGATCATTTATTGAGTCACTTTATTACCTTTATCTAGATCAAATTACGTAACTTAACTGATCAGTTATTGAAAAATTGAAAAATACATTTACTGGTTGTCGAACTTTGTGGGAAATGACAAAATTATCCAACATTCTCGCCTTTGGACAATCATTAATTGCAGTTTTGACTCAATGTTTAAAAATAGTTTGAAAACTCAGTTAAGTTACGCTACTGTATTAGTACGAAATTAAAAAAAATGATCCAAAGATAATGAAAGCCCAATATTCTGTCCTGTAAGGCTTTTGATACCAAAAAATATCAAACACATATGTCATGTGTGACACAAGTCCAATATAATCACGAATATCTAATACCTTACTAATATGAATGAGAAAATGGAGTGTGGCAAACTAGGATGATACCTATATGATCTAATATGTATCATATTCGATTGTAGGTCTCAATTTCTCTAACTTTATGCTAAACTGCGTATGCTAAACCGCAACAGAGAAATATGTTTTCTCTCACCAAATGCAAAACAATATTAGAGAGAACCTTTATGTTTTCTAACTGAATACTAAACTGCATTAGAGAACCTTTATAGAATTAAACTTTATATCCCCATATGTCATGTCAAATTTATGGATATCCATACTAAACATTATATGTCTAAATGATATAAGCTCAAGGTCAATATTTATATATGCCCAATGACCTTTAAAATGCTTAAAATCAACACAAATATTAAAACTTTCTTATATATTATGACTATACATAAGAACAATTATTACTAAGGATAAAAGGATGATCATCTATATTAATAAATAATCACAATGTCATAATACATCAAAATGAATCATAATGTCATAATACATCAAAATGAACAAATATTTAAGGGGCAAATACAACGATCCTTAACTACCATTGTCTGAGGACCTTAACACGCCCATTCTAGATACATGTTTAACAAACATTAATGGGTGAAGTCCTTTAGTCAATGGATCGGCTAATATCTCCTCAGTCCTGATATGCTCCACTTCGACGTCACCTTTCTGAATCAACTCCTTTATGGTCAGGTATTTGACCTCTAAATGCTTATACAATGTGATATTCTCATTGTTGTTACTAAACAAGACTGCAGCGCGATTATCACCTTACAACCGAATGGATCTAGCTACCGAATCTATCACAGACAACTCATAATTAAGTTTCTGAGCCAAACCGTCTGTGTAGGGGCTCCATAACATGCAACAAATTTTGTATGCATGGTTGAGGAAGTTATTAGTGTCTGCTTGACACTCTTCCACAATATTGCCCCATCTGCCAACATAAAAATGTACCCTGAAGTGGATTTGCGATCATACAGGTACATAGCAAAATCGGAGTCTGTATACCCTGTAAGGTTTAAATTGTTAATTTTTCGGTATGTCAACATGTGATCCTTGGTACCCTTTAGGTATCTCAATACTTGCTTAACTGCATTCCAATGGTCTACACCTAGGTTAGCCAGATATCAACCAAACATTTCAACAACAAATGCAATGTTCGGTCTAGTGCACACCTGAGCATCAAAGTTATGAATATCGTATTGGACTTGGTACCGGATTGGGTTCTGGAACGGAATTGACTCGGCATCGGTTGGTACCGGGTAATGTTTTGGGTAAAATTTTAAATTTATGAAATAGTCCCTAAAATTTTTAAAAATTGCAAAATAGTCCATATTGGTATATAGTACAGTTGTACTGTATACTTTACTAATTTACTGTTTACGTCAACCATGCTTTCAAAAATCTTAATAATAAATAATAATGAAAATTAATATGAAATAAGTCAATAACAATAATTTTTAAATATTTTACATATAAATAATAACCACAATTAATATAAACA
>JANSVA010000009.1:29444519-29454571 GCA_025504915.1 Erythroxylum reticulatum | reverse complement strand
ACTAACACTGAAAACATTGTCTTTAAACTTTATTTGAGAATTTGAAAAAACAAAATATCTCAATAGGAGTGTTTATCATACTTTTTGATATCGAACGTACCGCACGAGACATTAGACCTTAAACGTCTCCTTCATGTGTTGTTCGAAGTACGAATAGACTCAAAATTGGCTTTGATAAGTTTAAAAACTTTTCCGGAATGAAATTACCAACGTAATAAATCCAGAAAAAATTAAAAACAACGTAATAAATTCCCAAACCCGAAAACTGACCCAAAAGGACTCGGGGAACCTTTAAGGGAATTTTTAAAAATTTTCCTTTTTTTTAAACTGTAGAAAAGGCCGTACGGCTGACATCAGCATGATGTCAGCCGTGACATGGCAGGCCACGTCGCACGCAGATGCGCGCACCAGCTGTTGACGTGTGCCAGCCACGCACAAACGTGCCTCTATTGTGCGGCGCGTGCGTTCCACGTGCCGACACGTGTCCCACATCCGATGGTCCACTTGTCACGTCGGATTGTATCGCCCTTCTCCCCAATACTGTAGCAACGTTGGGTGCGTGCCACGCACACGCCGGACGTTGCCTCGCCCCTCCGCCCCTGGGGACGATTTTTAGCGATCCGGAAGTCAGTTTTTTGCTCCGTTTGGCCCATTTTTGACCCGTTTTTCATAGCTAACGACATGTACACTACTTTTACGCAATTATTCACGCAAAAAAGCCAAAAAACGAATCAAAAAATGAAGAAAACTGTAAAGAATGGAAACCGAAAAACCTTCATTTTCCGTCAACCCGATCACGTAACCGCTCTGATACCACGTGTAATTCGTAGTACAGACCTTATTATGTACCCAGGATCAAACATGAATGGGTAAAAACGATGGAATTGCGGAATACCTGATTTCGACTCCATTCTGACTTCCGCAGCAGTTTTCGCCATCCAAATGAGCTCCGATTCTTCCGGGCCTGTTGGGAAAGTCGTTCACCGTCGTCCGGTTTAGGCCTTTCTACAGTTTACTTAATCACGAGCTCTCTTAATAGGTCAGAGAACTTTATGCTCGTGAATCACTAAGTAACTACAGGAGACCTTAACCTTTATATAGCTTTCATATCGGGCTTCCCCATCACAAGGCCGATATGGTCCAGGTCTACACTGAATGGGATCCATTTTCCTCCCAGACTTCGACCCATTTACTTAGATCATTTATTGGGCCACTTTATTACCCTTATCCGGATTGAATTACGTAACTTAACCGATAAATTATTGAAAACCAAAATTACAATTAATAGCTGTCCATTTAAAAGGAGAAGGACAAAAATGCCCTTAACCTTGAGGGCAAAAATGTCCAACACTACTTTCCGAAGATAACCTTGTCCTCTTCTCCTTCTCCTCCACTTCTGCAGGTATAAAAATACTTGAGGAGGGTCCGTGGTACTTCGGGAGTTAGCCATTATTCCTACAAATCTGGCAGCCAGGTCTTAAGCTGGAAACCATAAAGATACAGAGTCTCCCAATCTGAGTTAATTTCCATAATGTGCCGCTGGAGTACTGGATCACACAGGGCCTAAGCCAACTAGCCAGCTTCATCGGTAAGCCATTATGGATGGACGAGAACACGACCACTAAGAAGCAAATTGGTTATGCCTGTCTTTGCGTTAATATAGAGGTGTTGAAAGAACTCCCTAATGAAATATCGATTATGAGACTTGGCATTAGGAATCAGTTATGGGAGGATAGCATTGCTGTTTAGACCCCCTGCTAAAGCTCAAAATACTATTTGGAGACTTACGGGTAAGACATTCAAAATTGGAAGCTACCAGGAGTTGATGAATCAAAAGGACGCAGGCCAGTCGAATATATTTATGACCCCTGGACAACAGAGTGCTCTGGAAAGTAAGGACAGCTAAGAGGTAAATGCTTTCGATATACCACATATAGCTAAACCTGTGAATAACACAGACAATCCTGCTCTAACTCAGCCATTAGAGCCTTGTGGAATCACAGAGGTAGTGAACACAGATACGACTAACATGCCATGCCCTTGTATTCCTGTGAGCTCTCTGGTGGTGTCCGTTGTCTCCCCAACTAAGGATAATAGTTCTACAAAGGATCCTTCTCAGAAAAATATGGTAAGCTCTATCGAATCGTCTATCCCTTCTCCAGGTAATAATACTGATGAGAACAGTATGACTCCCGATCCATATTAAGAAGAAAATCCCAACGGGGCAACGGTAAAGGCCTCAATACCACCTCTTCTTAATATGTCTATTTTGGCGAGGAATGTCAGAGGAATAAATTGTCCTTCCAAGTTGCTGGCTTTAAAGGATTTTTTCTGGAGAGAAAAGCCTCTTTTGATGGGTTTACTTGAAACAAAAATTCAGCTAGTTAACATGAATAAACTGCATATTTTCGGTCCTCAGTGGAGTTTGATATCCAACCACAGTCATCATGCTTATGGTCGGATAATAGTTTGTTTCAATTCGGATGAGATCAAGGCTGAACTTATTGAGGCTACAAAGCAGGCCATGCATCTTTGAATAATTCTGTTGCAAGGTAATACTGAGTTCATTTTCTCTTTTGTGTGTGCTAGCAACTTTGAGTTTCAACGCCGAGATTTATGGAATAACATTAGCTGAGTTAGTGGCACTATCAACAAACCTTGGCTTTTATGTGGGGATTTTAACACTACACTTTACGCTTCTGAGGCTTAAGGCAACATTAGCTTGAGAAATTATTCTACTGATTTGTTAAATTGTCTAGCGTAAGTGAAGTTAACGGATCTCAAATTTTTTGGCCATTTATTCATGTGGTCTAATAAACAAAAAGCAAGGTGGTTTATTTGAAAGAAGCTCGATAGGGCCTTTGTCAATGATCAATGACTTCAACTGTTCTCTAAAATAATTCAACTAGATTCATGGACCATTTATTCTCAGACCATACCCCTATCCTTGTCTCTAACCTGATTAAACCTATGATTATCCACCATCCCTTTCGGTTCAATAACTATCTTACTCAAGCACTTGGGTTGGCCGAAGCTTGCATGAAAGGCACTACATTTTACTATAGTGGTACTAAACAATTCAAATGCCTTCAGAAATTGAAAGTCATTAAGCAGGAGCTTAAGCTTAAAAAATCTGTTCACGGTTCTACTGCTGAAACTGTCAATCACTCTATATTGGAGTTGGCCAGGATGCAGACTCTTTTATCTTCTAGTTTTGATAATCAAACTTTCATCGACTAGGAGAACTAGCCCTCTCCTCTTATCTTCAAGTGGTCAATAACCACTCCTCCCTTTTGAAGTAGAGATCCCGGATTAATTGGCTACAAGATAGGGACAATTGCTCTCAATTTTTCTTCCATTCCATTTTATCAAGGAAGAACCGAAACAAGATTTTTTCCATTACTACTCCTAATGTCAATGTTATCCATCATCCAAAGATTATTCAAGACGAAGCTTTCAACTTTTCCAGCACCTTACTTGGCACTGAGGCCAGTACTCAGGTCACCCTTTAGGATTTGCAGCTTCTTAACCTTAAACTTGTGTCTCCTACTGACATGGATCTCTTAACTCAGCCAGTGGAGGATAGTGAAGTTGAGAGTTGTGTTTTTGGAATGAATGGTAAGAAGGCTCCTGGGATGGACAATTTAAATGGCTATTTCTATCAACAATCTTGGAATGTTATTAGTGTCTTTGTCAAGGAAGAGATACATGAATTCTTTAGAAATGGGGTACTGCTTAAGGAGATTAACCAAACCTTCTTATGTTTGATTCCAAAAGGTGTTAACCCTTCTTCCTTTTCCGACTATCGTCCCATCTCTTGCGTAAATTTCCTCTATAAGGTGATCTCTCAGATACTAGCTTCTAGATTGAAGAAAGTGTTGGCTCCATTGATTAGTGATACCCAAAGCACTTTCTTGTCTAATCGATATATTGGCAACAACATTCTTATTGTACAAGAGCTTTTAAAAGGATACTCTTCCTCTAACAGCCCTCCAAATTATACCATAAAAGTCGATTTCCATAAGGCTTTTGACAGTATCAGCTAGTGATTCTTGCGAATTATGTTGGTGGCTTTTGGTCTTCTAGATCAATTTATCAAGTGGGTCATGGAATGCATTTCCTTAGCGTCCTGTTCTGTCTTGATAAATGGCTCACCTTGTCGTTATTTCAAAGCCGCAAGGGGTATTAGACAGAGTGACCCCATTTTCTCATACCTATTTATCTTGGCCATGGAGATTCTAAATGCTATCCTAAGGAAGAAGACTCTTTCTAATCCACTTTTCAAGCATCATACTAAGTGCAAGAAACTTGGCCTCGCTCACCTGTGCTTTGCAGATGACTTGCTTCTCTTTTGTAGAGTTGACTTGGCGTCTATACAAACCTTTATGCAGGCTCTCCATGACTTCAAACTTATTTCAGGGTTGCGGATCAACTTGATGAAAAGTCATTTTCTATTGTCTAAAAATGCTACTGCCTTGGAATCCCCCATTTCAGATGCCACGGGTATGAAGCTGCACACTCCTCCACTACTTTATCTTGGTTTCCCAGTATCAACCAAGTGATTCAACTATGTAAAGTGTCGTCCTCTCTTAGAAAGGATCCAGAAAAGAGTTACATCTTGGGTGAAAAAGTTGCTCTCTTATGCAGGTAAGCTTCAACTTATTAAATCAGTTCTTAACTCCTTGTATGTTTATTAGTGCTCCCACATTTTTTTTAGCTCAAGGCATTATCAAGGAGATTGAAAAAATGCTTAGAAATTTTTATGGAGCCGTTCAAATGGTGCCCTAGGAGCTGCTAAAGTGAAATGGTCCGATATTTGTTTTGCAAAACAAGGAGGGCTAAACATTCTATCCATTGAAATTGCTAACCGCTCTTTGATTCTTAAGCGCTTCTGGTGGATTTTGGAGGACAAGTAAAATTTGTGGATTAAATGGTTACATGTTTACTTCCTTAAAGGCAGCAGCATATGGGCTATTCAATCGAAAGCATCACACTCTTTTTTTCTCAATCAGCTCTTAAAGTTAAGAGATGATGTTGAGCAAGAGACTTCATGTATTATTAAAGATGGTCGATTGGCTTCTCTATGGTATGATAATTGGCCAAGTCGGGGCCCCTTAATTCACTACTTAAGTACCTTTAGAGCTTCCCCATTGTTCCTTCTCAAAACCCGGATGAGAGCTTTCATAGATGGTAACTCTTGGAATTTTCCTCGAAGCCTATGCCACCTTCAGCCCAGTTATTCCCCTACACCTCAAGAATCTAACGCCTTCTTTCGAAAAGGCATTCCTGTTGCCAAATTGACAAATCGCATCATTTGTGATAACCTGCGTCTCCATCGAGTCACTGTTCCATGGGCAACCACGGTTTGGAGCAAACATTTAACGCCTAGACTTTCGTTCATTTTATGGTTATCCATTCGGCATAAGCTTTCCATTGTTGACCGAATCCCGTATGTGCAAATCGACAAATATTGTCCCATGTGTTCTCAGCAGTTGGAGACAAGTTCCCACCTTTTCTTCGAATGCCCATTCAATAAAGCAATATGGGAATATGTCTCTACTTTATACTCATGGATAGATCCAGGGTTGAATGTTGTTGATATTACTACTTCTCTATCTTTACATTATCCATTGAATGTACCATAACATCCTCATAATGAAAGGATAATAGTAAAAGAAAAATATGTTTATCTCAATCTTTATACTTATTTTGCTTGAGAAAATTAAAATGTTCAAAATTTTCAAATGGTTGAGGTTGACCACAAACTGTCCCTATTATAGTAATTTTTTGAAAGGTTCTAGTAAGATATATAGGTCTCAAATCCGATGGAGCCTTACGCTAGACTTAGGCATAGGGTCGAAAAACACAAAGATCAACAAAACTACCACTCGAAAAGTTTTGAAGGATAAATTCTTTACTAAATACTTTGTTTAATCTAAGATAGCAAATAATCTCTAATATATATATAGTTGTCATAAGCAATTGAGCAAGTCTATAAAGTTACAATTGACGAGAATCTAATTACAAACAATTTGACCTAAATTTTCGTATTTCTTTCATTTTGAATTTAAATTAAAAACTATAATATCAAAATGTTTACCTAAATAAAAATGCAAATACAAATAGAGAAATTTTTTTTGAATATAAACCTTACCTATATACCCCTATTTCTAGCCCATAGGCCTAAATTTGAGTATTTTTAATGGGTCGACTCATAGGTTAAATCAGACTCAGATTGATTTGAGACTCAACTTTATCGTTTTGTTTAGAAGAATTAAGTTTCGGACATACTTGGACATGGACAACGAAGGCTCAGACTTAATTAAAAAACATTATTTTGCATTTTTAATTAAAAATATTTTTAAAAAATAGCTAGACAGGCCTATGGCCTGGCGTATTGCCATCTCTACAATAAATAATACATCTAATTGCTATGTGGACAGATTTTGGGATTTTAAAATTTTGGAAATCTTTAGTTTTCACTCCTCTCCGGTGTCACTAAATGTGAAAGTTGGGATTTTGAAAGAACTTGAGTGGATTTCAGATATAAAGCTTTAGTTTGTATTAGAAAAACGGAGTACAAAGCATCCGATAGTACAAAATTTTTTCAACGAAATTTAGGTTACAAAATTTAAGAATGCTTCAAAACTTCGTGTTGATGAGACTTAAGGACGTTTCAAAGCTCTTAATGGCATCAACAGACTTTTAAAGCTTTTAAGAAGAAACACAGAGACGATGATTCCATGGTAAGGAGATATACGATAATACATAATTAATTTCAAAATTTTTTCATTATTTTTTAATGTTTTAATTATGTAAGTTAAAGTTAAATTATTTTTAATTTTTTCAATTTATATATATTTCTGTTGATTTCACGTGACGCTTTAAATAGATAATATTGCAATTAATGAAATTTTTATACTTTTAATTGATATAATTATTCTTCTGTTTAATATTATAAAATTGAATAAAATGACAAAGAATGAATAAATATTTTTTAATAATAATTTTATTATTTAAGAGTGATAAGTACGTCCTTATTCTTTATTACAGCTGCATCATGCAATAACATGGAAGTTGACAACTTGACATTCAGAAAGTACCCAAAGAAACCGAGAGATGCAGAGAAGAACCGGTCTTGAAACGAACCCTTATTGGTTAAGTTTATTCTTCCACAGATCAACTACTTCTTTGAGAGATTTGGTGGAAGCTCCCTCGTTGCATACTGCCCTAGCCGCAGCTTCCTTCAACGTGTTAATTCGCTGACGAATATTACTTGCTTCGCCTTCCTTTTGCATCAACGCCTTTACAATTCTTGCGATCTCCTCTCGTCCCACTAATCCATTTTCATTGACCTTTGGTCTTAATGCAAGCTGCAGGTCCTCAGTTATCAATACTGCGTTGATCTTTTGCTCTGCATAGAGTGGCCAAGCAATGAATGGAACCCCATGCACAATGCCTTCAAGCGTTGAGTTCCAACCACAGTGGCTTAGAAATCCACCAGTTGAACTATGACTTAGCACCTGAACCTGTGGTGCCCAAGATGACACCAGCAGACCTCGTCCTTTGATCCTATCCAAGAACCCTCCTGGCAAGTAATCAAAAGGGTCTTTATTGCTCTGGGAGCTGAAGAAGGAAGCATTAGCTGTTTTATCTGGGCTTTTTATAGCCCAAAGAAACTTGTGTCCACTCAACTCCAAGCCCATTGCCAATTCATTTAGCTGCTCCAAAGAAAGAGTCCCACCACTCCCAAAAGAGACGAACAAAACAGAACATCTCGGCTGGTCATCCAACCATTTGAGGCACTCGGATTCATCAAGCCCATCTCTCGAACCCGAATAGAAGATAGGCCCAATGGCATAAACAGGTGGTTGACCGTATTCTCTCTTTTGTAGAACTTGCAGAGTCTCCGGTTCCAAGTCCGCGAAGCTGTTCAACAAGATACCATCTGATATATAATGTCTTTCTGCGTTGTGCAGAAACCATTTGTATGCATCGTTCTTCTTATCCTGAACCGGGTCTGGTAGATCTCTTCCGTTAACCATGACTCTGCATCCCGGTATTTGTAATGGCTTGGGCATGTCCCTGTACTCACACGAAACCACCTTATGTAATTTCTCAAAATAAAACAGGGAAGAAAGTGCCATAGCCGAGCATGGAAAAAATATATACTTCTGCATCTTAAATTCCACTGCAACTTCAAACACATCAGTACCAAAAAGATCAACAACCAAAGCTATGAGTCGGGTACTTCCAACTAATGAGCTAACTTCATCACGAATCGAAGATACAGAGAGAGATACAGTTAGGATAAATCGTGTTTCAGCCCTAGTATTGTCAGGCAAATCAGTAAACCTAACTGGAGGTAGAAGGACGTAGTTTATGCCTTCTGGGAATGACTCAAGGATTTCCATCTGAGCCTTTGGTGGTGGTCCCATTGAAGGGATGATAAAAGTAGCCGACAGGCCATGGTTGAAAACCAGTTTCTTAGCCAACTCAACGTGTGGAATAAAGTGACCCATACCTGGGGTAGGCACAAATACCACACAGGGTTTACTTGCCATGATCAACGGGCTAGAATGGAACAGAATCCCAGTGAATCTAACCAAGGATTGATATTGCTAAAAGTACAGAGAATTGTTATTCATCGAGAGTCTTATTTGCTATGGTAGGAATGTGTTGCTATTTATAACTATACAATGTCAACTACCAAAGCCACGGTCCATCACAGGCTTTTCGATCTCTCTTGTAAAGGGTGGTCTAAAGGGATGACGAAAGTGGTAGTTTAAAGGAAAGTGGCAACTAATTTCGTTAACAACTAAGTCAGACTCGCCAGTGCAACATGGGAAAGTGTTCGTACATCAAAGTTTCAGATCCTTTTGTCTTAATTCTTAAATACCCTGATTTTACTAAAAAAACTAACGTCATTTTATATGTATCTATTCTAAATTTGTTATCGCTGAAAAACGTCCTCCTTTTATATAGATGTACATATAAAATGACATCGTTTTTCAGCGAAAACAGGGTTGATACAGGATATTTGTCGTGGGTAAATGTTGTGTGAAACAACACATTTGCAAGCACATCGCCAATTCATTTAGCAGCTCCAAAGAAAGAGTCCCACCACTTTTAATCGAGGTAGACTATGAGATGCGAGAACTTTTCATCTTTGCTTCATCATATGAGTTGCCGAAATATTTGATGTTTGATAAATAATTTGTGTTTAAAGTTTATTTTTGATAACATTAAAATGGATTAATTGCGATATAATGAGAATTGATAAATCAAACATGCAGCAAAAATTCAATTCAATTCTTTACGCATAACTTTTGATCAAAACATTGTATTGAGTTAGATTCAAGAAATTATGAGCTGATGGTGGTGTACTTTTTCTTAAAATTGGTATTCGACTACCTAAACAAATTGATATGCTAATCCATCATCTCATGATTTTTAGCTTTTCAAAATATGAATTGTTGATTTTTATCAACAGTTTTGGTGTTCTGGGGGTGAGGGAAACATAAAAGAGCATTATAAGATGACGAAAACATGAAGTTACAGCACTTCTTATGGATTTATTTTTTGTTGGCCTTTAATAACAACTTTTAAGAAGTATTTAAATAATTAATTATTTCATAAAGAAGTTTTGATGACATATATTAATTAGAACTTTTTAGATTAATTATTTTACAATCTGCAGGTTTTAATATGACTACTAACTATTTATATGCTTAGATTAATTGAAATTGAGTTATAATTGCAAAAAATCTATTGATATATAATCACTAATGTCCATGTTGATTATGCTTCGTGGCTACACGGATTTATTTGGCTAGGGCAAGTAAGTTTGCGTTTACCTTAAGCGTGTACAAAGAATTATATTATATAGTTGGCACCATTTTGATTGAGTTCTATTTTTGATTTAATTTTTTATATTTTCATAATTTATAAAAAAATAGTTTTAGTTTTTTGTTTTTATTTTTATAATCTAATTTATTATTAAATAGTAATATAATTTAGTTATTTAATAAAATTTATCAACAGAAATGATT
>JANSVA010000009.1:29422891-29444419 GCA_025504915.1 Erythroxylum reticulatum | reverse complement strand
TGATGATGTATTGAACTATGAGTTGTGAATTGGAATTGTGAATGTTGAACTTACATTGCTAGATTAAGATAAGACGTGTATGCATATATGAATATTCATATATATGTTTGATTGTGTGGCTCATTGCCAGTGGCTATAAATATATTAGCCACTGAGATATGTAGCTCAACCTAATATTTTCTCACTCCTCAGGTGCAGAACGAGAAGATTAACAATCCTTGCAAGGCATTCGGAAACTCCAATAGGTAGAAATCTTTTGTACTAAGTTAGTGACTAGACTTGTAGATAGATTTATAAGCATATTAAACATTGAGCATCCAATGTATTTTGTATCTTGTGTTAAGCCTTTGATGTAATGTTAATATGTAATTAAAGTTATGTATAAACTTCACTTTGATTTATAAATGAGTTGAGAATTGAAGAAGTTTCTAATATGTATGTGCATATTTCTCCTATAGTTGTAAATTTCATAATTCAAGTCTTTCATAGGGGAACTTTAGGGAAAAAACTGGATTAATCTAGGATGAATTAGATAAAGTTGTCTCTTGCAAGTTGTAGCTTATCCTCTTAGTTTCCTAATGGTATAAAATATGTAAATTTTGGATATCGGAGTTGAAAGATATGATCATTATAATTGGTGATGCTGCATGGGATGTATACACAGGACAACTATGGTAAATGAGGAGAATTAGTGGTTTTAATGAATCAAATGAGTATAGATTAAAGGATTTAATGAAACAAGGTTGGAGGTTGAGCTGATATGAAGTGATATTGCACTAGGAGAGGTGAATTTGAGAAGATCATGAATGAAAGTAATGTTAGAAAGATGTAGGAATCATTGAAGAGGCTTTGGATGGGTTTGGGCATCCCCTATATCCGTTAGACAGAATTTATGTCCGTTAAATGGACCTTCTTGGGTCTAGAATGGCCCCCAGCCCCATGTATGTCCGTTAGGCGGAGATGTATGTTTGTTTAACAGACATACATTGTACACTTTTGAAAATTTGCAATTTTGACCCTCTAGATGACAAAATCTCTCTTCGAGGTCTTCACAAAAGTTGTAGATCTCGAAGTCCTCTTTGAAACCATCCTAAAAGACCTCATTCTGACATCTCTAGTGAAAGTTATGGCAATTATCCCAAAATAGGTACAATATGATTGAGGACATAATCATGTTTGATTCTTTTGGCCATAACTTCGTCATCCGACCTTCAAATGAAGTGATTCTTGAAGCAATAGAATCCTAACACATTTTTCTACCTCTACAAAAAATTGATAGTCTTTGGTGTCGTTTTCAAAAATATGGATGGAAGGAAAGTGAGGGTTTATTGAAATAACCCTACACAGAAACCGTATCACACTTTATGACTCTGGATTGTTGGGCTCTAGAAATGGGATCTAATAATACATCTATTATCTACTAAAAGAATCATTCCTTACTTGTAAGAAACTAAAGGTTAAATTGTTGTACAAGAAAGGTAACAGATCATATAAGCTGCTAAAAGAATCATTCGTTACTTGTAAGGAACTAAAGGTTAGATTGTTACAAGAACAGTAAAAACTCATATTTGTTTAGATTTACTAATAATGACTATGCAAAAGATCAAAATGATAGAAGGAGCACTTCAAATTATATTTTTACGATGAGAACTGGGGTTATTTCATGGTAATTTAATAATAAAACATATTGTCACTTTATCAACTACAAAAATTGAATTTGTTAAGTTATCTAATTGACTAAATTTTTTGAAAAGTTATATTTCAAATGACTAAGAGCTACTATATTTTTTTTATGATAACAATTCAACTATCAAACTCTTCAAAATCTTAGTATCTAGAAGAAACAAGTATATTGATGTAAAGTACTACATTTTAAGAGATTTCAATAATAATGGAATGATTAATTTAAAGTATTTCAAAAGTAAAAATTAGTCAGTTGATCTTGTTGGAAAATCGGATCGGGATCTAATCCTGCTCACAGCGGAATAATTACGAAGTCTTTTTGCAACCTTTGATTTTTCGAAAACTAATATCACTTTAATTCTATAAAATGATTAACGCATGAATCACAACAACGTATCATAAAGTTTGAATCGTAATTCACATCTTATTCCAAAGCTTGATCCTTATGTTGTCATATCCATTGAACCGTTTTCAAAATCGATTCATCTCAATTATCATAGTCACACAAATGTCCAGCCTTTAATGGTATCCACAAAATGAGTTAAGAGAATTCTATAACTTTTACGAAGAGGGTTAAGCAAGAAGTGTTAGTTCCATAAAACTTAAACCTATTTATAATAGGTCTTAAACATTTTACTAATTTAATTAAAATTAAACTCTAGTTTCAATTAAACTCTAATTAGAATTACAAATAATTTTAATTAAATATCAGTTATGCCCAAATTAGATTCAATATCTTATATTGATCTTTATTTATTAAATATATCATATTTAATCATAAAGTTTCTCAAATTTTATTATCAAGTCTAACTTATTTAAAAATAACTTTGCTTTCTTCAACACATTCTTTATATGAGACCATTAAGTTCCTAAAAATGATGGAAATGATTATAAATTGTAATTCTAATTTATAATTAGAATTAGATAAATTAAAACTCCTTTTAATTTATCTTTAATTCTCCAATTATATAATTTAGAATCATATATCAAGATTGACATCTAGCAACGCATCATGATCACTTAAATATTTAGGAATGTCAAAGTGGTTTTGACTAACCTTTCCGTGCTTTATTTTTCTGTATAATTTAACCATTTCACCATATAATGTTTTGATTAGACATAGAGGATGGAATTAATGTCTATTTTATTTTGAGTCCAATCATATTAGTTCTCTTTCATTAGTTATCGATTCAATTAATGACATTTGTAAACTATTTACAAATCGTCATTCTATCTTTGCCAAGGATTTCCCTAATTGATACTAATCGAGAATAATGGAACATTCTCCTTAAGTACTTTAGGGGATAAATCCTATCTTGATCACACATCTATCTCCATACAATTCATGCTACATCTAATAACTACCGATTGAACAACCAATGATTAAAACATAACTCATAATAATGCGTGAACCTAACTTCGTATCTTATTTTGAAACTTGATAATAATCTTGTCGTATCCTTCTAACTATGTCTGAAACCGATCTGTCTCAACCACCGTAGCCACACAAATGTCTGGCCTTTAACGATATCCACAAAACAAATTGAGAGAACTCTATAACTCTTACAGAAAAGGTTAAACAAGTAGTACTAGCTCCATAAAGCTTAAGCCTATTTATAATAAGCTTGGACGTTTTAGTAATTTAATTGAAATTAAATTCTAATTTCAATTAAACTTAATTAGAATTACAAATAATTCTAATTAAATAACAATTATGCCCATATAAGATTCAGGATCTTATGTTGATCCTTATTTATTAAATATCTCAAATTTAATCAGACAGTTTTTTAATCTTTACAATCAAGTCCAACTTGATTAAATTAACTTTGTTGTCTTTAACTCATTCTATACGTAAGACCCATAAGGTTCCCAAATATGTTAGCAATGATTAGAAATTCTAATTCTAATTCATAATTAGAATTTGATAAATTAAAACTCCTTTTAGTTTATCTTTAATTCTCCAATTAAACAATTTATAATCATATATCAATATTAGCATCTAGCAACACATCATGACCACCCAAATATTTAGGAACGTCAAAGTAGTTTTGACTAACCTTTCTATGCATGATTTTTTTGTATAATTCAATCATTTCATCAACCAATGTTTCGATTAGACATAGAGCATGAAATTAATGTCTACTCTATTTTGAGTCCAATCACATTAGTTCTCTGCCATTAGTTATTGATTCAATTAATGATATTTGTAAACTATTTACAAAATGTCATTCCACCTTGGCCAATGATTTCTCAAATCAATACTAATCGAGAAGAACAGAACATTCTCTATAATTACTTTAGCGTGATGAATATTATATTGATTAAACAACTATCTCCATATAATTTATGCTACATCTAATGATTACTGATTGAATAACTCATGATTAAATAGGTCATAAATAGTATCAAAATGTAGCAATCCCTATACAAGATAACTTTAGTGATCTCAAGTCAAATGATCACTTATACAATCATCATAATAAGAATTCCGTAGATATACAAGTAATGATCCAAATAAATTTCTTATATCAAGTCTGTTCAGTGAACTTGTTCTCTAATAAGCACCCACATATTTGTTTAAGTATCTCTATACTTTAGCATATGAGATCAACTATTTCCTTCATAAGGAAAAACAAAACGTATACTAGTTTTTTTACATTCTATTAATGTCCAATCTTAATAAAACATGACTAGGAACATTTAGAAATAATACATAAATGCAATATGAATCTCATAATTATAATCTTATTATAATTTCATTTGCAATGTATAATTATTTTATGTACTTTATCATATACATTTAAACATGTACTAGATAAAGAATGCCTTTAAATAATTTGTTCTAAACTATAACCAAATCAATTGGTCGTAGGGCATAAACCAATGGGATGTAGTTTATGCCTTCTAGGCATGACTCAAGGATTCCCACCTCAGCTTTTGGCAGTGGTCCCACTAAAGGGATGATAAAAGTAACCGACAATCCATGGTTGAAAACCAGTTTCTTAGCTAACTCAACTTGTGGAATAAAGTTACCCATACCTAGAGTAGACAAAAAGACCACACATGGTTTACTTTTCATGATCGACAGGCTAGGATGTAACAGAATCTCAGTGAATCTAACGAAGGATTGATATGGTTACAAGTACAGAGAATTGTTATTTATCAGGAGTCTTATTTGCTAAGTTAGGAACGTGATGCTATTTATAACTCTATATATAATGTCAACTACCAAAACCACAATTCATCATTGGCTTTTCGAACTCTCTTGTAATGGGTTGTCTATAGGGATGACAATAGTGTTAGTTCAAAGGAAAGTGGCAGCTTTCGTAACAACTAAGGGTGTGCTTGTTTGGTGGGTATAAAAAAAAGAGAATGGGTATGGAATGAAGATTGAGTTTGATAAGGGACGATGATTATAGATTCATTATTTTGATTACTCATTTTTGGGTAATACCCCATTCCTTTCCTAATCTAGAAGAATGGGTATCATTGTTATGTAAAGGTGTGCTTGTTACAATTAATTAAAATATAACTAATTAAAATATAATTATTAATTAATCAAAATATTGTAATTAATTAATTAATTACAATATTATTAATAATTAATTAGCTACAATATAATTAATTAAAATATAATTAATTACTTACAATATAAGTAATTAAAATATAAATATTCATTAATTAAAATACTATTAATTAGTTACAATATAATTAATTAAAATATAATTCATTCATTAATTAATAATTATATTGTAATTAATTAATTACAATATGATTAATAAAAATATCATATAATTAATTAATTATAATAAATTTTTATTTCTTAGTATTTTTACAAACGAACCACTATCAATGGTAATAGTAATCATTCATTCCTCTTAACCAACTATCATAATTATAATGATAATATCCATTCCCATTCTTATTATCATTCTCCTGTACGAACCAACCACCCCCTAAGTCGACTTGTCAATACACCATGGGAAAGTGTTGGTACATCATATAGTGGTAAGTGATGGTACATAAACAACGCAGTTGCAAATGCATTGCCAATTCATTTAGCAGCTCCAAAGAAAGAGTCCCGCCACTTTTAATTGAGATAGATTGTGAGATGTGAATATTTTTCATGTTTGTTTTATAATATGTGTTGTTCAAATATTTGATGTTGGAGAAATAACTTGTGTTCAAAGTTTAGTTTTTGATAACATTAAAATGGATTAATTGTGATATAATGAGAATTAATGATCAAGCATGTAGCAAAAAATCAATTAAATTCTTTATGTATAACTTTTGATAAAAAAATTATATTGAGTTAGATTTAAGAAATTATGAGCTGATGGTGGTGTACTTTTTCTTAAAATTGGTATTCAACTAGCTAAACAAATTAATTGTCCCATGATTTTTAGCTTTTAAAAATATTTAATTTGTCCATAAAATTAGGTACCTTTATTTTGTCCCTTACCATTATATTCCTGGCCTTAGCCCTTTTAGTAAGATTGCACATCTAACGAAGCGTTCTCATCTTTGTCACCATTAGATTATGGCTATGAACTTGTTTGATAGGCCAACACTCCGCCCATAAAGCATGATTGGCCTAATTGCTAAATGATAAATTTTGCTTTTAAGCTTGAGGGGTATCTTCTTATCATGCCAAACTCCTGAAGCATCTCTCCATTTAAGTCATTATGATCTAATCTTATGAATTATGTCTTCTTTAATTTATCCGATTCTATAGATGATAGACCCTAAATATTTAAAACACTCCTTTTGTGAGATAACTCCTAACCCAATCTTTACCTCTACATTTGTAACCACCCTACATCCGTAAAAGTTTCACTTTACTTACTTAGTCTTTTTCCTACTCAATCAAAAAACCTTTGACTCTAACTTATCCCTCCAAAGTTCAAGCTTGACATTAACCACCTCTTTTATCTCATCTACTAAAACAATGTCATCAGCAAATAACATATACTAAGGTACATCCCCTTATATGTTCTTGGTGAGCTCATCAATTACTATGGAAAACAAAAAGGGACTCAAAGCAGGACCTTGGTGTAACTCAATATCTATAGAAAAATACTATATGTCTCCTCCTATCGTGCTTACTTTAGTTTTTACTCCTTTATATATATCCCTAATAATCTATATGTAGCTCATTGAAACCGTTTTGACTTCTAAATACCTTCACATGATTTCCTTTGGAGCCTTATCTGATAAAGGAAACACGCATAAGAGGGGGTGAATTTATGTGTATAAAACTTTTTTGCAAGTTCTTTCAGTTCGTATAACAAATAGATCTTAGTTAAATAAAGACAATAGGAGCTGTCAGACGATAAAGTATTTTTAAATGATAGGAGCTTGTTAGGCAATAGGACCCTTTTGTGGGATAGGACGCTGCTTAAACGAAAGGAGACTACTGAATGATAAATCCTGTTAAAACAATTTAAAAGCAGAAGGCACCTGTTAAAACTGAAAGGAACCTCTGGCAAGTTGAAAATATTAGGGGCCTCTTATAAAAATGAATGAATCTTTTGTTAAAAACAACACACACACACAATATAATACGAAAATTTTAAAAGTTAAAGAGAGAGAGAAGAAAGATGTAGTCAATTTATACTAATTCGGCTTATAACCCAAGCCTATATTTAGTCTCTGAGTATCCAACTTGAGTGTTTCATAACAAAAACTGAGTATTAAACTTGACGAGCCTCTCTAAGCTGACAAGTACATATTTTTCAAAATTCTTCAACCTTCCACACCCAAAGTCTATAACAAGCTTCTAAAAAGCTCACAGAAAAACAAAATAACAATTTCTCTCTTGATAGAGTGATTTCACTTTCTAAAGAACAATAGTAATGATATGATTCTCCAGAATATAGATATTGCTCAAAATGTTTCAATAGTCTAAATATGTTTGTTCTGCTTCACAAAGGTTGTTGCTCTTCCTTAAATAGTCAATTTCTTCAACTAGTTGTTGCCTCACTCTCATTTTTAGTCAACTAGATGGATTTAACTCTGAATAACTTCGATATCATATTTGCCAAAAATCTTCTAGTAATCACGGAGCTAATATATGACCTTCATAATTAGTAGGATCATTTTGGATAAACCATTTCTAATAAGGTAAGTTCATAAAAAAGGTTCCTACAAGAGAAAACATATTTATTATAATTTTATTTCCTTTTGAGAATAAGATCGTTAATTGTACAGTTAAATAAATCCAATTTAAATTTTGAAATATTGTACAGTTATCATTAAAATCGTTATATATAAACCTTGAGCTAACAATCTCCCCCTTTTTGATGATGATAAGCAATAATAGATATAATTTTTAAAATTTAAAGAGATAATAGATTCTTTCGAAAGATACAAATGACTTTTACATGGTCAGTCATAACTAGTAGGAGCTTGTCTCTTAAGAAAGGAACCTATCATTTATATATCACATATTTTCACAATTTCAATAGCATAATCAATCACATATATATTCAAGCAGCATTCAGAAATATGCATTTAGAAATATATCATCATATGTGCAAAAATATATCATATAAACTCTCCCCCTTTGTCATTATAAAAAAGAAATAAAGTATAGGGAGGAAACAAAACAGAATGAAATAGAGAAAAACAGTAAATGATGTATCAAACAAAACCATTAGTATAAATAAGCCAAGCTGAAAGTAAGAATCAATAGAGTTATTGAACAAATTCAAGGATTCTTTTGAGCAGAATCTGCATGTCAAAAAGTTGATTCTGTATGTTATCTATTTGTTCTCACATTTTTTCTTGATTGGCTTGAATATCCTTCAGCTGTTGTTGAACATTTGCACTATTTTCATCTTGAGGAGGAATAGGGGTTTGTTGGTCTCGAACAGGATCAAATTTTTTTGATACTTTTCAGATCTTTTGTCTACCTAAACATTGTTTTGCATTCTATATCCAAATTGATAGGGAATGGAAAGATGAAACTTAGTTGGTGAATACCAATTCAGATTTGCAAAAGAAACTCCATAATGATTGAAGATCTTGGAGCAACATTCCTTAAGGTAGGCAACCGTTGGTATTCTTATGATTCTCCTTATCTACCATAAACCTCAAGATCGTACCTTATTCCGAAACTTGATAATAATCTTGTCGTATCCCTCAAACTATTTCCAAAACTGATATATCTTAACCACCGTAGCTGCACAAATGTCCGACGGCCTCTAATGGTATCCACAGAATAGGTTGACAGAATTTTGTAACTCTTACAGACAGGGTTACGCAAGAAGCACCAGCTCCATAGAGCTTAAGCCTATTTATAATAAGTTTTGGATGTTTTAGTAATTTAATTTGAAATTAAATTCTAATTTTAATTAAACTTAATTAGAATTAAAAATAATTCTAATTAAATACCAATTATGCCCATATAAGATTCAATATCTCATATTGATCCTTATTTATTAAATATCTTATATTTAATCATACAGTTTCTCAAACTTTACAATCAAATCTAACTTGATTAAATTAACTTTGCTTTCTTCAACCCATTCTATACGTGAGACCCATTAAGTTCTTAAATATGTTGGCAATGATTATAAATTCTAATTCTAATTTATAATTAGAATTAGATAAATTAAAACTCTTTTTAATTTGTCTTTAATTCTTTAATTAAACAATTTATAATCATAAATCAAGATTGGCCTCTAGCAACGCATCATGACTACCTAAATAT
Source organism: Erythroxylum reticulatum (assembly GCA_025504915.1). Taxonomy (NCBI): domain Eukaryota; kingdom Viridiplantae; phylum Streptophyta; class Magnoliopsida; order Malpighiales; family Erythroxylaceae; genus Erythroxylum; species Erythroxylum reticulatum. The sequence goes on along the minus strand of JANSVA010000009.1, from coordinate 29,435,022 downwards.
TTAGGAATGTCAAAGTAGTTTTGACTAACCTTTTCATACATGATTTTTTTATATAATTCAATTATTTCATCAACTGATGTTCTAATTAGACATAGAGTATAAAATTAATGTCTACTATATTTTAAATCTAATCATATTAGTTCTCCGCCATTAGCTATTAATTTAATTAATTATATTTGTAAACTATTTACAAAACATTATTCTACCTTGGCCAATGATTTCTTAAATCAATAGTAACTGAGAACAACAGAACATTCTTCCTAATTAATTTAGGTTGATGAATCCTATCTTGATCACATAACTATCTCCATATAATTCATGCTACATCTAATGACTACTGATTGAACAACCCATGATTAAATAGGTTATAAATAATATCAAAACATAGCAATCCCTATACAAGATAACTTTGGTGTCTCAAGTCAAATGATCACTTATACAATCATCATAATGAGAATTCCATAGATATATAAGTAATGTTCCAAATAAATTTCTTATATCGGGTCTGTTAAGTGAATTTGTTCTCTAACAAGCGCTCACACGTTTGTTTAAGTATCTCTATACTTTAGCCTATGAGATCGACTATTTCCTTCATGAGGAAAAACAAAATGTATGCTATTCTTTTTACGTTCTATTAGTGTCCAATCTTAATAGAACAATAACTAAGAATGTTTAGGAATAATACATAAAGGCAATATGAATCTCATATTTACAATCTTATTATAATTTCATTTGTAATCTACAATTATTCCATAGACTTTATCATATACATCTAAACATGTACAAGATAAAGAATGTCTTTAAATAATTTGTCAATGTACAATTATTCCATAGAATTTATCATACACATCTAACCATGTACAAGATAAAGAATGTCTTTAAATAATTTGTCACTAAACTATAATCAAGGTGATTTGCTATAGGACATAAACCAATGGGATGCAGTTTATGCCTTCAGGGCATGACTCAAGGATTCCCACCTGAGCCTTTGGCGGTGGTCCCATTAAAGGGATGATAAAAGTAGCCGATAGTCCATAGTTGAAAACTAGTTTCTTAGCTAACTCAACTTATGGAATCAAGTGACCCATACCTGAAGTAGACACAAAGACCATGCAGGGTTTACTTGCCATGATCGACAGGCTAGGATGTGACAGAATCTCGATGAATCTAGCAAAGGATTGATATGGTTAAAAGTATAGAGAATTGTTATTTATCAAGAGTCTTATTTGCTAAGGTAGCTATGTGTTGCTATTTATAACTCTATATATAATGTCAAACTATGAAAACCATAGTTTATCGTTGGCTTGTCAATCTCTCTTGTAATGATGGTCTACAGGGATGACAATAGTGGTAGTTTAAAGGAAAATGGTAGCTTTCGTAACAACTAAGTCGACTTGTTAATAAACCATGGGAAAGTGTTGGTACATCATATACGAGTAAGTATTAGTACATAAACAACACAGTTGCAAGCGCATTGCTAATTCATTTAACAGCTCCAAAGAAAGAGTCCCACCATTTTTAACAGAGATGGACAGTGAGATGCAAATATTTTTCATGTTTGTTTTATAATACGTGCTATTGAAAAATTTGATGTTTAAGAAATAACTTGTGTTTAAAGTTTAGTTTTTGATAACATCACAATGGATTAATTGTGATAGAAAGAGAATTGATAATCAAGCATGCAACAAAAATTCAATTAAATTTTTTACGTATAACTTTTGATAAAAACATTGTATTGAGTTGGATTTAAGAAATTATGAGCTGATGGTGGTGTACTTTTTCTTAAAATTGGTATTCAACTAGCTAAACAAATTGATTGTCCCATGAATTTTAGCTTTTAAAAATATGAATTGTTGATTTTTATCAACAGATTTGGTGTTTTTAGGGTAAGGGAAACATAAAGAGCATTATTAGATGCTCTTGTAAATATAATACAACTACGATGTTGTGGTAGTAAAAAAGCTTTACCAACTATGATGCCTGATATTCATGAAGTTGGAGAACTTAAGACACTAAGGTTAAGTTAATTATCATTTGTTCTTTCTCAGTCAATAAAATAAATATTTATATAAGAAACTAAGTCTAATGATTTTGACAGTTTTGAGTTGTATAACACCTGCATCTTCTCAAAACTTAAGCTTATCTTCAATGGCACCACTACTTTAGCGGCACGGATATAGCAACTAAAGCCAATAACAATCAATAGTGATAGCATTTATTGAAGAGTAATTTTATTAAGTCCAGACTCTTGAATATAACTTTGAAGATTTCAGGCTTTTTGATGACAGATTCTATGAAAGAAGTTTATAGTCACTAGTGTTTTTTTTTTGTTGGATTATATTTCTAACCAGCCAATCATAATAAGTAAACCTTATATGAACCTTATGTGTCTGTATTTTTCCAAAACCTAATATAAGTTAACAATGGTTTTAAGTCATACAATCATCTTGGAATTTATATTCCTTTAAAAATATGTTTTCATATAAGATTGTCTATCGTAGACATGATTGATTTCAAGCTGTCGATTTCATTATCTTTCTCTAGAATATGACATCAATTCAATATACTTGTGTCCCCCAAATTGTGGATTATGTAGATGATATAACCTAATTGGATATTCGAAAAGGGGGATCCTTCCAAAGTTCTAAAAAGAAAGCTCAAAACTACAACAATAATGGCATTTGCATCCATAACCGTAGTTGAACCATCATTACCAAATATTGCTACATTATACATCTCTTCGGATCCATCAGGTAAGTTTCTAGGTGACCCTACCATTATTATGTTTGGTACATAGATTTTTTATTTTTGATCAATTGATTATATGTCTTTTGATACTATATCTGTGTCAAAGTCGAAACCATCTAAACAATTTGTTGTATCTACAACCAATGGTACTGAAGCTATTGTTATTAGTAAAGGTTCATTGTCGCTAGATAAAGTTAGGGGTCATTTGGTTCCACTTCTATTTTTTTGTTGTTATTTTTGGTTTCTGTTTCCTGTTTTTGGTTTCTGTTTTTTTCTAAAAAAGACGAAAACTAGTTTGGTTGAGATTTGTAATATAAAAACTAAAAACAAAAACCTGTTTGGTTAAGATTTCTAATAAAAAACTGAAAACAAAAACATGTTTGGTTTTATTATCATGTTTCTATTTTTTGTAATTATACTATTATGTGTCATAATTATAATATAATACATTATATTTTTAATTAATTAATTAACATTATAGCTAAAATTAAAAATATGCAAATCAAATATTATTAAAAAAATTACACATTAATTGTATATAATAAAATTACATAAATTATAAATTATATTAAGTCGTTCTAATCAATAAAATATGTCCATCATAATTACCAACAAAATAAAATATGTCCATCATACTATAATTCCTGAAAATATAATAGTACTATCATTTACAAAAAAGAAACATAAATCAATTAGAAATAATATAATCACTCCACATTTGTCTAGCAATTACATCTCGCTTCCAAGACATACCTGGAAGTTGTGCTGGAGTAACATTATACTCTACTTGAGAACTTACATCTTTATTTTTACTTCCGCTAATTTGTTCTTCATTTTCAGCATAACTTTCAAATAATTCATCACTTTGTCCACACATTCTAATATAGTTGTGTATAACACAACAAGCAATAACAATGTATTTTTGTTTCTTCGTATCATAACTCGGCATGTTTTTAAGTCTAGGGATTCTTGCTTTTAGAACACTAAAACATCTTTTAATAACATTTCTTAATGAAGAATGCCTATAGTTAAATAATTCTTGTGGACCTTAAGGTCTTTCTCTGTCTCTATAATCTCACAAATGATATCTTTTACCTCGATATGGTGAAAGAAATCCAGGCATGTTAGTGTGGACTGAGTCAACCAAATAGTACTTACCTAACATAAAAAGAACATAATATTAAATAAAAGATATTAAAAATGAATCATAATTACTATGTTTATTTAAAATAAAATAATACCTTGTGGAGGCATAGGAAATTGATTCATTGGATTTGTCACTATTTCCAAAAGAATTCGAGAGTCATTTACAGTACCTTCCCATCCAGCCATTACATATGTAAATCGCATGTTAAATGAGCAACAACATATAATATTTTAGGTTGGATTAATTCTTTTGCCCCTGTATAGTATTTGTTCATTTGTCGAAATATGTGCATTAATATGTGTACCATCTATTACTCCTATACAATCCTAAAAATTAAAAATATAATAAAATAAAATTTAATCATCAGGACATAATTAAAATAGTAATTAAATATATGAATGTACCTGAAAATATGGAAATAATTTTGAATTATGTTGAATCTCATAAGGTGTATTAGTAAAAGATGATGGAGTAATGACCCTTTTTGCAAGATGATTAACTACATATAAGACTTTTCGAAAGTACTTCGAAATTGTGCAGGTCGAATGTTGAAAGCATTCTGCATTGACTCTAGTTGTCTCACTATGCCCTATAGTCATAAAGAAAATTGCTACTTGATCCTCCACAGTCAAATGATTTGTTACCTTTAAGCCTCATAAACTCTTCGACTCATCACATAAGCTCAAGAAGATTGTCTTTATCATTCTTAAGTTTTCATAAATCCTTGTAGGATTTTCATTCAAAAGTTCTAACATCCAATCATGACCTCGTAGAGTAGAAGTTCTACATGGTTGCTTTTGTAAATAAAAATATTTGTTCTATCCCGCAGCTACAAAAATAATGATTACCTTCTTCAGTTCATCATCAGAATTTGATTTGAAATTTGATAAGAAATCCATGTATCTACAACGTCAACAGTAAATAATTAATAAAATATTCAATCAACTATATTTAATCAAATATAGAAAAATATTCATACAAAATATAAACTTAAAATTAAGTCAACTATTCATACAAAGCACAAACTAAAAATGTTCAAAATATAGAACAGTGCTTAATATAAAAGTGTCAAATCAATAAAAATTTGATATGCAATAACGTGAAAAAATAACTAAAGCGACATAATCCAATCCAACTTCCTTGTTTGTGTCATCTTCAAAAAAATCCCTATAAAGTGAAGAATCATGTAAAGCCTTCACAATTTTTTCATATTGTACACCGTCAACACCTAATTCATCTAAAGAATTCAAACATTTCATCATTATGTTAGACTCTTGAGATCTATTCTCTGCAGTGGATGATGTTTCCCTCAATTTTTTCTCAAGTAAATCATTCTTCCTTTTTTATTGTTCACTAAATATAAGTAAGACTTCTTCTACAATATTAGAATGTGTCTTCTTTCCCTTCTTATTCTTAGGAAACTTCTTTTCCGTAGACGGAGATCTTTTATCTTTATCTTCTTTTTCATTATACGAGTAATCTTCATCACTATCATTTCCATGTTCCTCTTCTGTATTAGCTGATGGATCTGTGACCCATTTTATGCACCTATAATGATGAAAAAGATAAATGAGAATGAATAGTATATAATATGATATATTAACAAAACAAAAGACATATTTTACCTTAAATAGATTTTCCCAACATTCATTTGTAGCATTAACTTCACCAGTAAAAGAGTTGTAACCGATTCCTGTTTCTTTGAGTAAGTTCTTGAAATTCTTCAATATGGCCCTTAGTCCATTATACTTATTCTTCAATTTAATATCAGTAAACTCCTTATTGAACTTTGTTTGAAGCCCTGCTTTAATATTCTTCCAACCAAATTTCGAAAAGGTAGTAGTCATTTGATTTCTCTTCTTTACTTCTTCAACCATCAAGGAGATTTAATACATCTCTATAGTATCATTCCATACCCCATCTTTTTTATTTACTTCCATACAATCATTATCATCATTCATATTGTTTAAGCCTTCCATAACTAAATGTAATAACATATAAGTCACATCAATCACAATAATTTTTACAAAGTATTAAATGCTAAATATAGTTTAAAATAAACTACTTAAATAAATCATTTACACATTCCTTTATTTCAACTTCAGCTTAAGGTAATAAGCCATTTCATCAGGATTCACAAGCAAATTCAACTAATGTAGAAATACATTTAATGTTTCAGTTCCCTACAGTTATAACCAATAATAAGCTACGTGAAGACAAGAATAGGAAAAATAACTATTATGTGAATATAAATGAAATACGTATTAATGTTATCAAGTACAACAAGTACACAAAATAAAGTATCTATTGCATGAAAGGCATGTAAAGAGAAATGCATTTAATGTTTCGACAGTATCTGTTATATAGAAATGCATTTAATTTGGAGGTGGGGAAGAAGATTGGAGTGGATGTGAAGAATGTTGAAATTGAGATTAAGAGTGCTGAGAGTGGGAGTAACAGTGAAATGGAAGAAAATGAGGATAAAAATGAGGAAGAAAAGCATGGCTCGGAACATGATAGAGTGGATGTTGATCATAGAGTGGTGGAGGGTGAAACCTTGGTAATGGTGAAGTAAATGTAAAACAGAAGGGGTTTGAGAAGGAAAGTGTTTCTAAAAAGACTGATGTGGTTGAGGAGGGCGATAAGGGGCTTATTTGTGGGGAGAATTTTAGTGATAAGCCTAGTATTAGTGACGGTGAAGTTGGACATTCTGGTAATGATGATGGTGTTATTGGAGCAGGAGGTACTCCCAGAGAAAAAATAAAGTTTGAAAAGGAGGAAACTAAGGACATGATTGTTGATAAGTATGGGAATATTTGTACAGATGGAGGGTTTCAACATGAAAAGGTATTGATATTGAGGCAGAGGTGGGGGATGATGAAGTTCGCGAATCAGATAAAGAGTTCACAGAGGAGAATGGGGGAGAGAGTCAATATGGAGTTGGCAACAGAGACTTTGGGTCAAAATTTAAGGGATAAAGGCAAGGGTGTTATTGTTTCACCAGTTCGAGCTACTTTCTCCACTTTCCTGTCTAGGAAGGCACTAAACAAGAAATGCATTTAATGCATGAAAGGCAGGTAAATAGAAGGCCACACACAAGACTGCTTGAGATAAGATAAAAAGTCAAAAACATAGAATAAGTGCCACAAGGATTTCAAGAGTATCTGTTGCATGAAAGGCACGTAAATATCTTTAGAAAGCTGTGTCCAACCAAAGGATGCATTCGTAAAGATCCAGCAGATACTTCACATCAATCGATTAAACCAAGTAGCTTCTCTACCTCAAACTCAATAATTTAAATTTCAAAGATTTTTGTTGGTTTCCAAATCTCAACCACCAATGGCGAATACCCACAAGAGATCAAGCCAGAACAAAGTAGTTGCCTTTTCAATTCCAAGGCACTGCAAACACAGAAAGCTGAAGAAACCTACAACCTACAGCCTCCAAGACCCATAAACAGCAGTGGTTGCCAAAACTTATCTATAACTAATACCCATTTCGGTTTAACTAACATAATGCTCTACACTACTGTTATGCTTATAAGTTATACAGTAAGCAGAAAGAAGCTAGGCCATGTCAAAACAGGGGACCCTCCTCCATTTCTATAGAAAAATACTATATGTCTCCTCCTATTATCCTTAATTTTGTTTTTACACCTTTATACATATCCTTAATAATCTATATGTAGGTCATTGAAACCCCTTTGACTTCTAAATACCTCTACATGATTTCCTTTGGAGCCCTATCTAATAAAAGAAACACACTTAAGAGGGGGTGAACTGTATGTATAAAATTTTTTGCAAGTTCTTTCAGTTCGTATAATAAATAGATCCTAGTTAAATAAAGACATTAGGAACCTGTCATACAATAAAGTATTTTTAAACGACAAAAGCTTGTTAGGCAATAAGACCCTTTTGTGGGATAGGACCCTGCTTAAACGAAAGGAGCTTACTGAATGATAAATCCTATTAAAACAATTTAAAAATAGAAGGCACCTGTTAAAACTGAAAGGAACCTCTTACACGTTAAAAACAGAAGAAGCCTCTTATGAAAATCAAGGAACCTCTTGTTAAAAATAACACACATACAATATAATGCGAAAATTTTCATATGTCTTCTCTAAATCAATAAAAACCATATACGAATTTCTCTGCCTTTCCCTGTAATATTCCATTAATCTTCTAAATACATGTAAAGCTTCTGTCGTAGACCCTCCTAGCATAAAGCCAAATTTGTTTTTTAATATAGAGTTCGCCTTTCTTTTTCTCTTCTTAATGACCTTCTCCTACAACTTAAAGATGTGACTAAGTAGTTTAATGCATCTATAGTTGTTACAATTTTTGATGTCCCCTTTATATTTGTATAAAGGAATTAACATACTTAGTCTCCATTCAACTAACATTCTGGCAGACTCGAGGACCACATTAAAAAGCTTGACTAGCCAATTAAGACCTTCAATGCCTAGGCTCTTCCATACCTTTATGGGTATTTTAGTTGGTCCTATTGCCCTTCTGCTCTTCATCTCCCTCAAAGATTTTTTTTAATTTCTTCCCTTGTGATCTTTTTACATCGAGACAAGTTACAAAATATCTCAGACTTACTGAGGTCACCTAAAGAGATATTATCCTCGATGCCTTTAGTAACAAGTCCACAGAAGTACCTTTTCCATCTACTCTTGATGTTATCTTCCTCCATGATCACATGTCGTGCTTCATCTCTTATACAACAAACTAGGGCTAAATCTCTCTAGTCTAAATCAATCAATGAGTATTATCTAAACAATGTCAACTTCTATAAATTAAGTCTAATAGGGATTTTCTTAGCACCCTATTCAAATTTTAAGAATAAGAGACAATATTTACCCTTACTTCCTAACCCAAGTGGGGAATGGGAAAAACTCTTGGCTTTGGTATGATAATTGGACCAACCAAAACCCTATTTATTCTAGGTCTAACTTGATATTTTTAGAAACCAAGTTTCCTCTAAATGCCAAATTTGGATCCCTCATACTACAATAATAGTTGGAATTGTCAATTCAGTGGTGCCTCAAGACTCATTAGTCTTTTTCCCAGTATAATCCTAATAAGAATATAGAAGATAAGATTATCGGGTAACATATCTCATATCTTCTCCAATGCTTCTTACTATTAGCTAATTGGAATCTTCTCATTAAAGGTGGGCTAGTATGTTCTAATTTGGAAGAATTCACTCTTTCCCAAGGCCTCATTTACTAGCTAGTTGGTAATTAAAAATAGACACAAAACTAAGAATATATGTTTTTGTAGGAAAACTGGGACAAAATCCAATCCCGACCGTAATGGAATAATTAGGAAACTTTTTTCTCAAATTGGTTTCCTGAAACTAAGATCAATTTAATTCTACAAAATGATTAAAACATAAATCATAATAAGCGTGAATCTAAATTCATATCTTATTCCGAAACTTGATAATCTTCTTGCAGTATCCCTCGAACTGTTTCCAAAATCAATTTTCTAAACTACTATAGCTGCACAAGTGTCCGGCTTCCAATGTTACCCATAAAAAAGGTTGAGAGAACTCTATAACTCTTACAGAGAGGATTAAGGAAGAATTATTAGCTGCATTAGAGCTTAAACCTATTTATAATAGGTTTTGGACGTTTTAGTAATTTAATTGAATTAAATACTAATTTTAATTAAACTTTAATTAGAATTATAAATAATTATAATTAAATACCAATTATGCCTAAATTAGAAATAATATCTCATATTAATCCTTATTTATTAAATATCTAATATTTAGTCATAAATTTTCTTAAAATTTACAATCAAGTCCAACTTGATTAAAATAAATTTTCTGTCATCAACCTATTAAGTTACCAAATATGTTGGCAATGATTATAACTTATAATTCTAATTTATAATTAGAATTACATAAATTAAAACTTCTTTTAATTTATATTTAATTCTCTAATTAAACTACATACAATTATAGATCAAGATTGGCAGCTAGGAATGCATCATGACCACCTAAATATTTAAAAATGTTAAAGTGATTTTGACTAACCTTTTCATGTATGATTTTTTCGTATAATTCAATCCTGTCATCATACAATGTTGCGATTAGATAGATCATGGAATTAATGTTTACTCTTTTTAAGTCCAATCATATTAGTTTTCTGCCATTAGCTATCGATTCAATTAATGACATTTGTAAACTATTTACAAAATGTCATTTTACCTTAGCCAAAGATTTTCTGAATCAATACTAATTGAGAAGAATGGAATATTCTCCCTAGGTACTTTAGGGTGATGATCATATCTTGATTACTTAACTACCTCCATATAGTTCATACTAAATCCAATGACTATTGATTGACTGATCTATGATTAAATAGGTCATAAGTAGTATCAAAACATAGCAATTCCTATACAAGATAACTTTAGGGAACTCAAGTCAAAGGATCATTTATATAATCATCACAATGAGAATTCCATAAACATACAAGTAATGTCTAAATGTATTTTTCATATCAAGTCTATTCAGTGAACTCGTTCTCTTACAAGCACCCACATATTTGTTTAAGTATCTTTATACTTTATCCTATGAGATTGACTACTTCCTTTGTAAGGAAAAACATAATATGTGCTAGTTTTTTTACATTCTATTAATGTTCAATCTCAATAGGACAATGATTAGGAATAATTTAGGGATAATATATAAATGCAATATGAATCTCATTATTATAATCTCCTTATAATTTCATATGTAATGTATAATTATCCTATGCATTTTATTATATACATCTAAACATGTATAAGATAAAGAATGCCTTTAAATAATTTGTCATTAGAATACAACCAAAGCGATTAACTATAGGGAATAAATCCATAGTTTTGGTAACATAAAACCTTATGTTTGCTCTGTAATATCCATATTGAAGCTAGGAATCATCTATTTTTCCAATGTAGCTACTCCTATTCAAGCTAGATTAGAATACTACCTTAGTTTCAAATGTATAGTGCTTCACATGATTGGACATATTTGTTTGAGTGGACTAAGAACCAAGTGAATTCCTTGAAGCAAGAAGGTTGCCTACTCAAAACTACCTTTTCATGATGTATTTACTCCATATGGAGAGAACGCAACCTGAGGCTATATAAAGATTATACTTTTACACAGGGATTATAGAAGAATTTGTTGGTTGATCCAATCATATGTTACGTTAGGGAAATTATTCTAGCCAATGGCACGAAAACCAAGTTATCCCTATAGATGAGGAGTAGTTGGGGCATATAACTAATCATCTAATATGTGACAAACACCTTTCAGCGTATCTAACTATACGAAGCACTTCACTTAGAGATAATACTAAATAGATAATGATTCTCAAGTGTTATTACAATTCAATATCATATTCCACTATAACAAATGACACTTTTAACGATGAAAAACTTCATCGCTAAAAGTCATTAGCAATGATTTACATTCGTCACAAAAAATGTTGCAAATTCCCCGTAGCAAAAAACTATAGGAGACGATTTTCAAAATTCATCGCTAATAGTTTTTTTCTACGCTTTATTTTCGTAGTGCAAAAATATAGGTGATGTTTTTTTAAATCGTTGTCAAAAAAAATTTGTAACTAAATGTTATTAGCTACGTTTTATAAAATGTAGTTAATTTTTTAATATACATTATAACTAAATGTCATATCATGTTAATTATAATTATTGGTGAGATTTTTAATCTATATTACTATATTTAATATTTAGATTTTTTGTTGTATAATTTATTATACAAATATAATAAAAATAATTGAAAATTAGAAACATTGTATATAAAAAATAAAATATCATTAAATTTGATAATGTCAAGATTTTAATTACAATTTTAAAAATTCTTATATGCAAAATAAAAAATATTAATATTAATAACTAAGACTCATTTTCATCTTCACTGATTACATAATTTGAGCCAATGGAGACGACAGACATTCAAAGACGATGGACACTCAAATATGACGGACAATCCTACGACGTTAAAAAGAAATGCTTTTAACTCCCAGATCCACAACTCATTAGCACATCTTTACTTCATGTTTCATTCCTCGTCCAATTTCTCATCATATAACCGAGAAGCAAAGCCAAGGCACCGAGAACATTGGAAAAAGCAAAGCATTACTTCAACCTTTCTCTATATTCTGGTCCTTGCCTAGCTAAGTTGGTACATGAAATTCACTCCTTAATCTCTCACAAAA
>JANSVA010000009.1:29401995-29422791 GCA_025504915.1 Erythroxylum reticulatum | reverse complement strand
ATTTTTGGGTAGAAAGGTAGAAGTTTAACTCTCTTGGGCATGCACAGAGACAATTCAAATGAAAATAAAATAAAAAAATAACAAAAACTACTTGCAATCACACAAAGTCAAATAAAAAGGCGAGATGTAATAGATGCAAGTGTGTGGGTGTATCAAACTATGTGTGAGAGTAGAGTATGCAAGTAAAATATGTATGTATCAAAAAGTAATAAAGAAATGGTCAAAACTATGCGGATGTAAAAATGCTAAGTATGAAAAGTGCAAAAAGTTCAGTTTTCTATTTGTTTGTGTTTCAAAATTTTATGCTAAGGAAAGAAAATGAAATCCTACACTATTGAAAAGTATGAAACTAAACTATCAAAAATGCAATCTAAACCAAGGTTCTTAACCTCACTTAGCAGCAAAAAATGACAAAAGCTAACCTAGAGAACCAATTGCTTGGTCCCCCGGTAATGGCGCCATTTTGATTTGAAGCCTTTTTGTTCTTACCCTTGGAGGTCAAATAAAAAATTTAATTCCAAGGATTACAATATAGAATGTAACCTTGGGTCGTCTTACTAAATCGAAACCTAAAACGAATGGACCTAAGCTAACTTATATGTCATGAAATGCAAGTTAATTTGGTAAGGAGGGGGTTTTAGTCTTGAAAATCTTACCAAAATTAAATGAATTATGAGAAAAACGTGTAAAAAGTATTTTTAGATTTTTGGGAATAGAAAGGGATAAATTAAAACAAATGATCAAATGGAATAGTATCCTCTTGAAAATGAGCTTTGGCTATCATTGTTCAAAATAAATTTTGATAGGAGTGAAATCATTAATTTTCAAATGGTAAACCTTAATGAACTCTTTAAGTCTAAGGTCTTAATCAATGAACTCTATTTCTTAAGACCTTGTTGAATGCCCTTGGTGTGTGTAATGGGTAAGTCAATGCAACAAGTCACTTTGGGATCTAGAATCAACTTAATATCAAACACAACTAGGTAGATAGAAGAGAATCAACAAGATCACAAATAGACATATATGAGACTTCATATATTTAAGCTCCAAGTTCTACATTAACACATCCCAATAACACATTGAATATCCAACACTTGATTAAACTCTAATCAAGAATGTTCAACTACAAATTACAAATCATAAACCTAGGAGTTCATAATAATATAGCTGAACATGGAATAAACTACTCCCCTTTGAAGCTCATTGAATTCTAGCCATTGCTACATCTTCAAGAGGAGAGAGGTGCCTAGCCAAGCATAACTCCAGGAGATTTCACCACCGGGAACCCACTGGAAGCGTCTATGGTAGTAGTTGTCGGTGAAGGAGTAGAACATTGATGTGGATGAGAGGGGATGAAGGTGTGTAGTAGAATTATCTTTCGAAGGTAGAGAGAGTGTGAGTGTGTATCTCCAAAAACTTTTGGCTATCTCTCCTTCTTAACCTAAAATAGGTAGGTTTTTTAAAAAATGGGTTATGGATCAAGTTGCACGGTGGGCAAACTTATAAAAATGGATAAGGTATTTGAAGGTTCACTGTGGTGGCAGATGAGTTTACCGCAACGAACTTTTCTCGAAAGTTTTTGTTTGGAGTTTTTGGTTTCTCCACAGCGGGGACGTGGACTTCATGCTGCGGTGAACTTTTCCCAAAAGTTTTCTTGAATGTTCTACTGAGTTCACCGTGGTGACGTGATCTCACACCGTGGCAAAATTATCCCAAAGAGTCTTTGCTTGGATTCTTTATACTTCACTGCAGTGTAACATCACCTCTTGCCGCGACGAACTTCCTATTGCCTTGACTTGTTGACTTATCATTTTTAGCCTTCGCTCCTTGCTTCACTCCTTGCCTCTACATCTTTGAGTGTGCTATAATAAACAAATAGTAGTTTGCAATATCAATTGTTCTTAGAAAAATTAATTTAGTGCAATTGATAATAATTTGTGACAATTTTGCTCTCAAACTACATAAAGTAAAGGTAAGCACTCAAGAGTCAAATTAAACATAAAATATAAAAATAAGAGACAATCTCTGTAGTAAAAACCTATGAAAATGTCACCAATTTATATAAGAAACTTAATTTCAATCATTATGCTCAGCATCTTCGAATTATATTACAATCCCTGCGAGAAAAAAAGTTGTATGCCAAGCTAAGCAAGTGGGATTTCTAACTTCAAGAAGTATCTTTTCTAGGATATGTTGTCTCTTCTCAAAGAATTAAAATTGATCCTAGTAAGATTAAAGTAATTGTTAATTAGAAGCCGCCACGAAATGTGATAGAAGTGAGAAGTTTTATGGGTTTGACTAGTTAGTATTGCCAGTTTGTGAAGATTTTTTCGATGATAGCATCCCTTTTGACTAAATTGCTACTGGAAGTAGTAAAATATGAATGGTTTGCTAAATGTCAAACTAGTTTTGGTAAATTGAAAAGAATACTACCAAAGCTCCTGTATTGGCTTAAGCTACTTCTGCTAAGGAATATGTTATGTTTAGTGATGCATCTAGAAATAGTTTAGGCTATGTTTTGATTCAGGATGGAAAGGTAGTTGCATATGCTTTTAGGAAACAAAAGCCACATTAATAGAACTACCCTACATATGATCTTGAGCTTGTAGTAGTAGTGTTTGCTTTAAAGATTTGGAGGCACTACTTGTATGGTGAAAAGTGTAGGATTTTCACTGATCATAAAAGCTTGAAGTATTTGCTTACCTAGAAAGAACTTAATCTGAGACAAAAATAATGATTGGAATTGTTTAAAGATTATGATTGTATTATGGATTACCATCCTTGTAAGGCTAATTTCGTGGCTGATATCTTAGGTCAAAAGACGATTTTGACATTGTCAACGCAACGGGGTGAATGGGGACTTACATCTGATTGGGCTTTAATATCTCAGTTAAAAGTTACACCTAACTTGAGATAAGAAATCTGTGGTGCTCAGAAAGTTGATGATAAGTTACAATAACTTATCTTAGTTACTCAGGAAGGCAAACAACCTAACTTTTTTATGAAAGGAGATGGTGATCTGTATTATAAAGGTTGATTATATGTACCCGCTAATGATGAATTGAAAAGAAAGCTATTTTTTGAGGCCCATAATACTATCTATACAATGTACCCTAGTGGAAATAAGATGTATCATGATCTAAAGCAGTATTACCAGTGGCCAAGAATGAAACGTGATGTTGTGGATTATATATCCAAATGTTTTACATGTCAGCAAGTTAAAGCTGAGCACCAAGTTCCATCTAGTTTGTTACATCTTATTTTGATCCCTCAATGAAAATGGGATAACATTACCATGGTTTTTGTCACTAAGCTTCCTCTCACTCAAAGGAAGCATGTTGTTGTATAAGTGATTGTGGATAAATTTACCAAGTTTGCTCATTTTCTACTTGTTCGTCCTGATTATTCATTGGATAGACTTGCAGATATATATGTGAATGAAATAGTGAGATTTCATAGAGTATCTTTCTCTATTATTTCTGATCGTGGTTCTCGATTTACTTCGAGATTTTAGAAAAGTCTGCAAAAGGCTTTAGGTATTCAAGTCAAGTCCAATACTACTTTCCATCCTCAGACAAATGGATAATCTGAACAAGTTATTCAAATATTGGAAGGCATGCTTTGGGGTTATGTGTTAGAATTCTCAGGAGTTAGGATAACTATCTTTCTTTGATGAAGTTTGCTTATAACAATATTTATTAGATTAGTATTGGCATGACGCCTTATGAAGCCCTATATGGTAGGAAGTGTGGGACTCTAGTATGTTGGACTGAATTAGGTGAAAACAAGATGATCAGGCCTGATATTGTGAAAGATACTGAGGAAAAAGTTCAAGTTATTCAACAAAGATTAAAAGTCGCCAGTGATAGGCAGAAGTCCTATGTGACTTAAAAAGGAAACATATTGAGTATCAGGTAGGAGATAAGGTATTCTTGAAAGTTTCACCTTGAAAACACATACTTCGGTTTAGGAAGAAAGGTAAGCTCAGCCCACGTACATCTATCCTTATGAGATTCTTAAGAGAGTCAGACTAGTAGCTTATTAGTTAGCTCTTCATGAAGAATTGGTCAAGTTGTATAATGTGTTTTATATTTTATGTTGAGAAAATATCGATCTGATGATACATATAAGAGGAAATTCAAGTACAACCATAAGGAGGGGCTTGTGTCTATTTTAGCCATAGAAATCTGACAACTCAAAAATAAGCAAATACCTTTGGTGAAAGTACTCTAACAACACTATGGACTGTAGGAAGCAATATGGGAATCAGAATCAACCATGAGAGCTCAGTATCCTCAGCTATTCTCATCAGGTATGAATTTCTAGGAAAAAATTCTTTTAAGAGGGAGAGAAATGTAAGGCCTCAAATTATACCTTAGTTGAAATGTTACATGTTCATGAAAGTAAATGTGATAAGTGTTGAAATTTTGATATGATTGTAAATTATATATGTCTTGAATCTTGTTTTGATGGAACATGATTAGTAACTTGGAATTAATTGATACCATTATAAAATTGATGTTTTAAAATGTACATTTGGACTAGGAAAATTGTCAAATGGCAAGATAAGTTGGTACATAAAAATTAGTATGACTAAGCCTATATATTAAATGACATTTAGTAGCATTGGTGGAGTGACAAATGGTCTAATAGAATTGTGACATTTGGTAGCTTAAATGGAGGACAAGTGGCTAACTTCTATATGCGACATGTATGTTGATTCATTGAAAGGCATGTGTACTTTCAAATTTATGACACCTAAACTAAATAAGTGCCAAATCACTCTAATCCATTTGATGTTTTTGCTGCATTTTCACTATCCTTTACTCCTCTCCACTGAAAATCTCTATTACTCCCACAAACTCCTAGATTTTTCTTCAATTTGGATCATCATCACTTGACATCTTTGGAAGATGTTGCATCAAGGAAGCTAGATCTTGTTATCTTTTATGATGTCTTCTTAGTGCTAACATTTGCGCTTTAATCTTAGATGCGTGCTGATTGCTTGGAAGGGATGATTATTTGGAGTTGAAATTTGAATTTAAACATGTATGTAATTCTTAACTTGATAGCATATATTAATACAAGTTCTATGATGATTGATAAATGAGTGATGAAAATTTGATCCTTATATAGAAAATTCTATGTTGGTTTTGATGTATGAAGGATAATGATTTGTTAATTGCCTAATGATTGATTTTTGAATTAGATTTGAAAATGAATCTAATAAGGGATTAAAGCATAAATAAGGTAGAATTGAAGTGAAAATGATGGACATTGGTGAAAGTGTGTTAGATGGAGTATGAAGAAGTTAAATTTGGAAACAAATTGAAGCTCATGGGAGAGTGAACCTTTGGTTCACTCATCCTACGATTGTGGGATTTATATGAAACCTTTCCATGGTCATGGAAAATAATTTTGAAGGGAAAAAGGTTGGTTTTGTAGATTTTTGGACTACATAAAGTTAAGGCACTTTTAATGCTATAATTAGACTTGATTAAGGTGTAAAATGAACCTAGTTTGATGTGAAATTTGTTAATTAAAGGTTGAATAAGGTTTAGATTATTATTTTAAGTAATAACTTATGGAAGGTGTTATTTGATAACAAATTATCTAATTTTGGAACTTATAAGTTGTCAAAGGGATGAAGTTTACTTATGAATGCTAATTTGATTTAAAGAACAAGAGTAATGTGTTAGTTGTGAATGTTTGTGAATTAGGAACTTGTGTGAATACATGTAATGTGTAATTACTTAATGTATTCATTATGCATTATTGCAAATGTTTATGTTTATAGGCATGTTAAGTTTGATCAAATGTGAATGAATATGTTAAATTTAAGCAAAATGGAATAAAGTCATATGTTATGCACTAGATCACTTACATATGATTCTGAAACCCGAAATGATTTGTTTTTAAAACTATCAAGTCCTAATCATAGGTAAATAGGTATGTTTAAAAGGATCTGTGGTTGCTTTTGTAACTAGACACTAAGTTGTCTTCTGTATCTAGACACTTTGGTGTCTTCTATACTTGACACTCAGGTGTCTTTTAATCTTAGAGACTTCAGTGTCTTCTATTTTAGACACTTAAGTCTCTTCTATTTCTAAGATACCAATCATAGGTATCATCTATTCTGATTCCATTACCCACTTTTGTAAAAAGGACTAGCAAGTTACTCTGTTTTATGTTTTGATATATGTTCTGATCTGATACAAGATAATTTCTAATTTGATACAAGATAAGTTCTGATTTGATAGAAGATATTTTCTTATTCAGTAGAAGTTCTATTTTGTTTTGACACAATTATATCCTATTTTGAGACTTGTACATTCTATTATGAAGTAATGATGTTTTGTTATGATACTTATATGTTTTGTGCTAATGCAAGAATGTCTTGCACTGATAAATTACATTCTATTCTGAGACAAATAATGTTCGGATTGCTCTTTAATATGAACAATTAAAGATTGCTTAGATATGACCTGATTTAGTACATGTGAATGTTAGTCGACTATTAGAAATAGTCACCATTATGTTTATGCTTAGCACAATGGTTTTGCTGCCATGTAAGTTCTGATAAGAAGACTTAAGGTTGGGGTAACTGTAGTGGGTAATGAAGGACTTGATATGATTTTGGAAAATGTTATGTTTAATTTTTAAGTTGTATTTCAATATGTTAAGACATATTGTTTTTTGTATAAATGGTTTGTAATAACTTATGAATGGTTTGTAATAGTTATAATACGTGATGGATTTATATGTAAGACATATATACAACATCCTACTCCTATTTGGCATATGCGCATACCCCCTTTTTGGTAGCACGTGCACATGCCTGACAAAAATGGCATGTTAACTACCTCACTTTCACTTTATCACATGGCATCGTAACTAAAATCATAAATCACATTTACTAGATCCCAAAATTTCCTAAATTTATATCGAAAACCATGGTTACATTGTAGCATTCAGTTTAACATCATCAAAGAGCATAAACAACTCGTTCTGTACAGTATGCTAAATATTTGAGGAATAACAAAAGATAATAACTACAATGTCTTCGATCCCAGCTAATAGACCTTGAAGCCATCTATAATTATTAAATTGCAGAAAATCTGCGTTAATGAGGTCTTAGAAGCTAAGTCGTCTTGCTTACGGACCTGTAAAAGTCAACGGTGCAATTTTGATGAATTTTGCAAACTCAGTAGAGTAACCATCCTTGACAGTTCACTCATGCAGTAAAACAATCATCATAAATCACTTAGATCATACAGTCACACAGTTCATTTAGTTACACAGTATGTATTAACCTATTACAACTTTGCAAACCATTCAATGAATTCCAGTCATATATGGATGTAATATGTACGAGACTCACATTCGTTTTTAGAGTGTTGTGACTGTGTGCCTTTTCAGTCTCCCATATCCATTATGGACATAGGCTTAGTATATAGTGGGAATATAGGCTCTACCACAGAGCTTCAAGCTCTCTCAGTAATAGTATCAGTTATTCAGTAGTAACATTAATCACAACGGCCTTTATCTTACATGTATTGGAATGAAATGCATGTCACAATTTAGTCATCAAATTCAATCATATTCATTTACATGTATTATCACAGTAGCAGTCATAGTATCAATAGTCATTAGACTAGGTCTAGCATTCAACTTTTCAATTGAGAATCAGAATATTCAATTAGGCAGTCTCATTCATATACAAGTATCACTTCTAATATTGTTTGCATGCATCAAACGCCTCAGACATATATTGCTCGAAATTTAGTACATAATCAGTCAATGCAGTTCAGTAACATATATCAATGCAATTTAGTCATTTATAAAACAAATAAAGTGATACCATCTTAGGTTACTCACAGTTACTCCCTTATGCCTATTGCCTTGATGTTTCGACAATATCTGGAAGCGATCGCTCTAGTTGCTCATCTATATGAAATAAAAACAATTTCATATTACTGGAGTGCTTATGTAATAGAATAAACACATGTTTCAATTTTTCACATATCATGCATGTTTAATGAAAAATTCTCGGGTATTTTTTGTCATGCATTGTTTTATATATCATTTGTATTCCAACTGTGACAAAATTCAATCGCTCACTCTCTATTTCATCTTTTTCTGAAAACATTCCATTCTGGTCCTCTGTATATGATCAATAAGATCCAGAAAATGAAGGATTTAAACAACACTTCCTTATAAAAAATTGTCCCTCTATGTCTTAGGTTTCTAATGACACTAATATCATTTAATTGAGCCTGTATACAAGAAGTTATACTCCAAATATTTCAGCCTATTCTTAAAATATAACAGAACTTTTACTTCAACTTCAGAGCAGATTGTGGAATTCTTAAAAACAGAATTACAATTATATTTCTTCAGGATAATCTTAGCTTTATGTCTTTAATCACATTTGAATTAAGAATCATCTCATTTGGAGCTCTTCAGACTAAGATATACTCAAAATACCGAAGTATGTTTAGTAAAATATTCCAGTTCATACTATTCCAATAGATTGCCTCACTTTCATTCGATCAATCTATTTTAAATCAATTCAGAAAGCTGCCAATGTTTATGGGGAGTTATAAAAAAGGGTTAGGAATCCATTGGTTCAAGTCTCATGTCATTTGGATATCAGGAGCAAAAGTTATAATAAAATATCAAAGGATGTTTAGAAAATAACCTTCAGAAAAATAATTGGAAGTCATGATCATGCATCTGCACAATCGCGAGTTTCACCTTCAGGTCACGATCATGCGTCTGCAGGATCGTAATATCACCTAACACTTGCGAAGTTGCGATCATGCTTAAACAACATCGCAACTCGTGACCTTCTTAAACGATTATTTCTCTTCTTCTTCTCCTTCCATTTTTCTTTCATTTCCTGATTTGCACACTTCTAAATCATCCAGTATGCATTTCTAACTCCTATATATTCTTTAAACAAATCAAATTCAAGTTTATCCTTCAACCATAACAAATCTAAAACCTCACTTCCTCTCTCTCTACTGTGTTTTTAAACTTTCTACACTTTTCTATCTTCCATTCATGCAAATCCCATTTTCAGCATTTTCTCAAATTACATAACCCTCATTAGATTCAGATTCAATTTTAGATACCACTACTGCTATCTTCATACATTCATAACCTTAATTTTTCAATATAAACTCAACTCATATGTGTTTAGCACTTCTAGATACAGTTGTTGTTATCCTAATTCAGTAACAAATTCAATTGCTCATTCAGTTTATTCATACACCGAAACTCCACTACTAAACTTCTCATGCATGTATTCATTTATACAGTAAAACATCATCAAAATTACTTACAAAAATCAGTAAATCTTAAGACATAACTTACTTGATGTTTTAACAAAAACCCAACAGTGAGATTGAAGAAAAGATTTTGGTGAATGGAAGGAAAAGCAAAAATAAATGGAATAGACCAATCTCTGGACTGCTAAGTTTGGATTAAGCATCAGATGTTTTAGTGATTAATGAATTAAAAGGATTTTGATGTTGATGTATACGGTGAAAATCAAAACTAAATGAAGAACAATACAAGCTGCAGAAAAATCTTTCATCTGAAACATGTAACTACATGTCCTTGTGCATGTAATACTTATGTTACTGTGCTAACTGTCACATATCACACTATGACTAGTCCATGTTTCTATATTTTCCCTAGTCCAAAATACTCCAAATTCTAGAAATTCCTAAAATTCACCAAAATTTTTGAAATAATATTAACAGATTATTATTAATGATTTTGATGATAACCTTATAATACTTCAAAATCCAAATTTGATTTACTTCCTTGTATTGGTAACAATATAATTCTTAAAAGGAAATGTTATTATAGGATAAATTCTTTCTTTGTTACATGAGCCTTCTTAATGAACTCACCTTATTAGAAAAGATTCCGCAATATCTAGAAGAATCTTACCAATCACATAATTTAAACAATTAGTTCCAATATTCTTGTCAAAACTTGTCTATTAATGAAGATAAAAATGAAGTAGTAGTTAGTTGAAAAAAATGTTTACTTAAAGAAGAGCAACTACATTTTGTGAACATACACAGATTTGTGAAATACTTTAGTAGCATCAATATTCTTGAAAGTCATATCTATATCAAACTCCTTGTTCCTTAAAAAGTGAAATTACTCTATTAAGAGAGTTTGTTAAACCCTTTATACATTTTTTGTTGAGAGCATATAGAGACTTGTTGTTAACCCTTGAATTTTTTTCCTTTAATTAAGCATGATTTAGATGATTTATGAGGTTATGATAAGTGAATTTTTGGGAGTTAATTTTTTTTAGGTCTATGTTAGTAGATTTATTTAAAGGGTTAGTTAAATTAAAATTAGTAAGAATGCATAAAAGGGTATTCTGGGTAGCTTACTTAAGTTTAAAAAACCATAAGGCATTAAAGGAAGGGCAAGGTGGACTTTTTCTTAAAATGGGAAGAAAGAAGTGTTTTCTTCTTCCTAAAGAGGGGGAAAATGAAAATAAGAGAGAAGGAAGTGAAATAACAAATCAAAGAGAGAAAGAAGAGAGGTTTTGGTGGTTGTGAGGAAAGAAGAAAGTTGAGCTAGGGTTTCATCCTTTCTAAGCCTTCTAAAGAGATTTTGAGGTTGTGCAAGAAGGGAAAAAGGTGGAGGAAGATAAGAGCTTTCTTTTGAACCAATAATCTCTTTACTAGGTGAAGATTCAAGGTAAGGTCTTACTTAATCTTTTTGGATTTTGGAAGGGTTTTGGTTCATGAAGCTTAGGAGATGTACGGGTTTAAGTTTTCTATAAATAATTTTAGTAAATGTACTTTGTAGGTCTTCAATTTTGCAACCCATTTGAACTTGGGATTTTTTCCTATGAAAAGGGAATCAAGAAAGATAAGAGGAGAAAGAGGAGAGACACATTTGAGTAAGTTATAAGCATGGAATTTAAGGTGGGTTACATTTTTATAATTAAATAATAAGCCATTAATGTTTTTTTCAAGAAAAGGGAAATAAATGTTTTCAACTACTTTTAAATGTGCATTTATTGTTCTTTAAGTGCTTTGAGGAAGTGCTATATATTGTGTGTATGAATTTTGTGGATGAATTATGAAATGAAAATTGGGAATGATTTTTGAAAGGATATCAAGTTTATGAAATCATGTTCTGAAAATGTGCCATTTTGGGCAACAAGTTTTCAAGATGTGAAATGCATGATTATGTAGGTTTGTGGTGGTCCCCTAAGTATGTCAAGTGCACTTTGACAAAAGGGCTTCTCCCGCCTACCCGCTAGTGGCATAGAGCTCTTTCATGGACTCCCCTAAGTTCATGGTAACGCAAAACCATCATGTGGGATTGCGTTAGTGCGTTTTATTCACGTCTACACAAGACCCTTATGGGATTTGTATAGTACGTTCTGTTTTGGATCCACCCAAACCATTCTGATGTGCTTACGTGTTTAAATGTATTGGCAAGTTTGATGATGCATGGATTAAGTTGCTTATGAATTGTTGATAAATTAAGATTTGGGAAATATATGTATCTTGATTCAATGTGAGTTTTAAAATGATTTTTGCTTACTACCGATTACAAAATTGTTACCCACGAGTTTTAAGCTTACCCCCTCCATTTCTGTCCCATCTTCAGGTGAAGAGCACGAGAACGAGTAACAAGGGTTAAGGCATCACTCCGATTATGCATTCTTTTGTAAAACAAGGCTTTAGTTGCATTTTGAGCAAATTATTGCTCATGTATTCTTTTGTATTTTGGGATTTTGAGATATCAATATATTGTGGCTTGAAATGCCCATTAAAGCCTTGTAAAACTCTTATCTTTTGATGTTAATATAGTATGACTATGTTTTACCGATGATATTTCCAAATTGTTGAATTCACTTTCAATTTTTCTATAGGGGTATGAATGTTTGTTCTGACTTCAGGGAAAATAATGTTGGACCCCGCTTCTGGAGCCCAACATCGGAGTTATGAGAATGTGAGGCAAGAACCCTACAGTTTTCGGAGTCCAACAACCCGGAGTCATAAAGCGTGAGCGGGCTTCTTTGATGGGTTATTTCAATGAATCCTCATTAACCATCATCCTATAAGGGTGATGTGCCCATACCAGTACACACCAAAATCACAATTTGGCTTCTTCAAAACAATTGTAACTCTCAGCCTCTTGTTTATTTTGAAATAAGAACCACCTTATTCGGAGCTCTAAAGTTCAAGATATGCTTACAAATCTAAAGTGTGTTCATAACCCGATTATGCTCTTCCAACCAATCTATGATATTCTTTCCATCAATATATTTCAAAACTATATCAAAAGTTACCAATTCTTAAGGAGAGGTAGTAAAAAGTATTAGGAATCTATTACTTCAAGAATCAGTTCATTTGGAGGTCGGGTTATAAAGTTATGGACAAACAAATCAACCACGCTCATGTCCTCCATCATGTTGTACCTTTCTTGGAACAATTGTCATAACTTTTATTAGAGATTTCAAATTAAGGTTTTCTTTAAATGGTCTTGAAGAGGAATTATA
The DNA here is from genome assembly GCA_025504915.1 of Erythroxylum reticulatum. Classification (NCBI taxonomy): domain Eukaryota; kingdom Viridiplantae; phylum Streptophyta; class Magnoliopsida; order Malpighiales; family Erythroxylaceae; genus Erythroxylum; species Erythroxylum reticulatum. Next base: position 29,410,238 of record JANSVA010000009.1, on the reverse strand, counting down.
GATCTACAACTTTCATGTAGACTTCTAAGGCAAATTCTATCATTTATAGGGTCAAAAATGTGACCAGATGATAGGATTAGGTGAATAGTACATGAAATGATATGACATCATCAGACGAAGTGTCTTCATAAGATAATACATCCTCACCAGATGAAGTGTCTTCATAAGACGAAATGCCCTCATAAGACAACACATCATCACAAGACAAAGCGTCTTTATAAGATGATACGTCCTTATAAGACGACACATCATCACTAAATGAAGCATCTTTATAAGACGATACGTCCTCACCAGAAGAAGCGTCTTAATAAGACGAAGCGTCCTCACAAGACGACATGTCATCACTAGATGAAGTGTCTTCATAAGGCGATACGTCCTCACAAGATGACACGTCATCACCGGACGATATATCTTCTTAAAATGATACATCTTCACCAGACGAAGTGCCCTATGATGTCATCAGATGATACAAACTATACTCTTGAGTATCTCCCCTTATAAGGATCATAACTTCTTACTCCGATATCCAAAAACTTCACACTTTATAATGTTGGAAAGCTAGAAAAACAAGCTACAATTCCATAATTCAACTTGTCAAATTCATCCTAGATCAATCCAGATTTTTCCCTAAAGTCAGAACACGAATTTTCCATTATGGAAGACTTGGAATTTTGCACTATGAAAACTTGGAATGTTCTAAGCATAAACCTTCAGCTACCAAAATGATTTCATTAAACTCTCAAATCTCAACTCATTTATCTCATCACCTTAAACTACATCTAATCAGTTATAATTCCTATCTTCCTTTCCATAGTATCTCGCTTATGTATACATATATATCAATGATTTATGTTCCAAAATCCTCAACTCAAGTTGCTTGCTTCTTCACGTATATCTAATTTCGACTCACATCATCCATGCACCATTCAAACATCATTAATATCAAAAGAATAAAGTCTTTACAATTCTTTAGTGGGCATTTCGAGCCACCTTACATCATAATATAAAAATATCAACTTTACAGAATCAATAGTTTCTCAAAATGCGACTAAAGCCTTATTTTACATGATGTAACTTCAAAAGAACAAAAATAAGCAAATTAGAGTGATGCCTTGACTCTTGGCTTAATCACTCCATATCCTGTTCATTGCCTATAGATAGGGAGGAAATGGGGGCGAGCTTAAAGCTCGTAGGAAATAGTTTTATAATCGGTAACAAGCAAAAACTCTTGAAAACACTCATGATCAAAACAATTTTCATGAGAATCCACAAAACATAAATTTATCAGCTTGCATAATTCAAACAATCATCAAACTTGAGAACACATGTAAACACATAATAACATCATAATGGTTTGGGAAGATCTATAAACACAACGCACTACACATTTCCACATAATAGTCTTATGTAGTTGTAAACTTGAGGGAGTCCATGAAGGAGTTCTGTGCCATTAGCGGGCAGGCGGGAGAAGCCTTTAACTTGGTCAACGTGCACTTGACATTCTTGAATTGACTACACCAACCACATAACATTTAATTTATGAACTGAAAACATTTAGCCCTTAAGGCACATTTTTGGAAACTTGATTTCATACACTTGTTATTCTTTCAAAAAAATCATTTCCATTCTTGTTTCATAGTTCATCCACAAAACTCACACGCACAACATGCAACACTTTCTCAAAGCATTTATAGAACAATGAATGCACATTTTAAAAGTAGTTGAAAACATTTATTTCTCTTTTCTTGAAAGAAAAACATTGATGGCTTATTATTCAATTATAAAAATGTAACCCACCTTAGTTTCCTTTCTTGAAAACTTGCTTAAGGATGTCTCTCCTCTTGCTCCTCTTGCTCCTTTTGCCTCTCTTGCCTCCCTTCAGCATTAGCAAGAATCCCCATTCAAAAAATGAACTCCAATTGGAAAACCCAAAGAAACCCATGCATGAAATTGATCCTAGAATACTTATAGCATTTTCTAAGCTCTTTAAATCCAAACCCTTCCAAAATCCAAAGCATTAAAATGTTCTTACCTTAAACCTTCACCAAATGAAGAGATGTTTGTTTCAAAAGAAAGCAACTTTGGCCCTATTAGTTTCCTTTCTCCTTCTTCATCCCAACATATCGAAGTTCTACATCTCCTTCTATACAGTGCTTCATATGGAGGCATTTGAATGCTTGAATGGTATGAATTCTTGTAAGAAAATTTGACCAATGGCAAGTGCTCATCCCTAGCTCCTTTGAAATTCATCACTCATGCCCTAAGCATTCCCTTTAGGGTCCGAATGGTCCTCTCAGATTGACCATCTGTCTGGTGGTGAAAAGTAGTGCTAAAATTCAACTTGGTTCCTAGAGCCTCTTGTAAACTTCTCCAAAATCTTGAAGTAAATCGAGGATCCCTGTCAGAAACTATAGAATCTGGAATCCTATGCAATCTCACTATCTCATCAATATTCTTCTTTGCTAGAAAATGGAAAGAATCATTCTGTTTGATTGACAAAAAATGGGATGACTTCGTCAACCAATCAAAAATGATCTATATGGCATCATGCTTCCTACTAGTCTTGGGTAAACCAATCAGAAAATCCATGGTTACTCTTTGCCACTTCTATTCAGGAATGGACAATGTCTTTAACTTGCCTGAAGGTGCCTGGTGTTCAGTCTTGACTTGTTGACACACTAGACACTTGTTTTCATATTCTGCTATATCCCTCTTTATACCTTTCCACTAGAAATTTTTTTTAGATCTCTGTACATCCTGATGCTACCTGGGTGCATGGCATAAGGTGCATTGTATGCCTCATCTAGTATTTCATCCTTTACTTCCTTGACATTCGAAATATAAAGTCAGTTTATCAAAACTATGAGTCCATCATCCCTTACTACCACTTTATATTTCTTTCCATTCTGAATTTCTTCTCGGAGCCTACTTAATGTTGCATCCTATGTTTGTAACTCCTTAACTTTCTCCCTAAGTATCGGTCTCACTCTGAAATTAGCAAGAATACAATTTGGTTCCTTCTATTTCAAGCTTATCTTAAGCTTTGCCATTTCTTCCAATGACGGAAAATAAACCGTTTGAACATGAGCTATAGAGGATTTCCTACTCGAGGCATCTGCTACTACATTTTCCTTTCCTGGATGATACTCAATCAACAAATAATAATCCTTAATTAGCTCTAACCATCTTCTCTGTCTCAAATTCAGCTCTTTTTGACTTAATAAATACTTGAGAAATTTATGATCTACAAAAATCTTTGTTTGAACCCTATATAGATAATGTCTCCAAATCTTCAGAGTAAAAACTATTGATGACAATTCCAGATCACAGGTCGGGTACTTCAGTTCATAAGGTTTTAGCTGCCACAAGGTATAAGCTATCACCTTGTCTCCTTGCATCAATACACAACCTAAACCCTTTCTTGAAGCACCACTGTAAACTGTATAACCTTCATCTCCCATAGGCAAGGTCAGAATTAGAGCACTTGTTAATATGTGCTTAAGCTCCTCAAAGCTTTTCTAACATTCATCACTCTAGATAAACTTCTGACTCTTCCTCAACAACTTAGTCATCAGAGTAGCTATCATAGAAAATCCTTCAACGAATCTCCTATAATAACTTGTTAGACCCAGAAAACTCCTCACTTCTGTCACTGTCTTTAGTGCATGTCAATTCACCACTGCTTCAATTTTCTTTGGATCAACATGCACTCCATCTTTCGATATCACATGTCCAAGGAAAATTACTTCGTGAAGCCAGAATTCACATTTGCTGAACTTAGCATAAGTTCCTTCTCCCTTATGTTTGCAAAACTATCTTGAGGTGCTCCTTATGTTCCTCTTCACTCTTGGAATAAACCAGAATGTCATTGATAAACACTATGACAAGCTGATCTAGATAATTCTTGAAGACCCTATTCATAAGATTCATAAATGCAGCCAGAGCATTCTTCAGTTCAAATGGCATGACTAGGAACTCGTAATGCCCATAACGAGTCCTAAAGGCTATCTTACTTACATCAGACTCCTTAATTCTGAGATGATGATAGACCAACCTGAGGTCAATCTTGGAAAAGACCCTTGCTCCCTACAACTTGTCAAGCAAATCATCAATTTATGGCAGAGGATACTTGTTCTTAACAGTCACCTTGTTGAGTCTCCGGTAATTAATGAACATATGCCATGTCCCATCCTTCCTCTTAACAAATAGAACTGGCGCTCCCCATGGTGACGAACTCAGTCTTATGTACCCCTTCTTTAGCAGTTCCTCCAATTGTTCTTTAAGTTCCTTCAGCATAGCTGGAGTCATTCTATAGGGTGGTATAGAAATGGGTGAAGTTATAGGAATTAAGTCAATACAAACTCAATTTCGCTCACCGGTGGCAAACCAGGTAAGTCCTTTAAGAACATGTCTAGGAATTCCTTCATAATCAGAAAATCTTCTAACTTCTCTTCATTTATATCAGTGTCCACAACATATGCCAAGAAGCCTTCACATCTCTTTCCCATCATCCTATTAACTAGCAAAGTCAAAATGATTCTTGGTGATGGTGTTTTCCTGTCCCCTCTGAAAATCACCTTCTCACTATTGCCCAAATCAAATTCCACCTCCTTAAGGCTGCAATCTAACTTTGCATGATACTTCTCCATAACATCCATTTCAAGTATAACATCTAAGCCTTTTAGGTCTAGAGGTAGTAAGTCCACTACCAGTCTAGCACCATCGATGAAGAGCTCACATTCTTTATACACTTGACTTATTATCACATTCCTTCCTAGAGGAGTACTAACTATCATAGGACTATCCATGGGCACTAATTTAACATCATGCAAAATCGTGCTTGCAGAAACAAATGAATGTGTGGAGTCAGAATCAATCAACACATATAACACAGAGTTAAATAACTGAGCCATACCTGTGACAACTTCAGGTGTGGCTATAGCTTCCTCTTTAGTCATAGCGAACACTCTTTCCTGAGCCTGAGCCTAAGCTTGACCCTTTGGCCTTCCTAGAGGAACAACCTTCCTTGTAGCCCCAGAACTGTCCACCTCAGTAACTGGCCTGGTCCCCACTGTTTTTGCTCTCCTTGGGGCTTGTAACTGGGACCCCTCTTACCTTGTTGCTTAGGGACAATCTTTGATCTTGTGTCCCTTCTCTCCACATCAGAAACATGCTCCCAGTAGCTTAAAGCACTCTCCTTTGTGAAGTTTCCCACAATGCTCACATTGAGGGTTTGTATATCTGCTCCTTCCCTTCTTTCCGGTGCCTCCCACATTTGAGGTATGCCTTGAAAATGCTCTTGCCTGCTTACTCCTGGCAGGCCACTACTTCCTACTTCACTCTGCGTGTGGTAACTCCTTGTACTCCTCTCAGGCATTGGAGCACTCATTCCCTTCTTAGAATATTGCTCCTAACTCTTCCTCTTTCTGCTCACTCGATTCTTTATGTTCTCCAATTTTTCAACTTGGAGTGTAGCATCGACCAATTGCTGGAATTATGGATCAATACTTTCTCCTTGATCCCCAAATGGAGTCTTCCCTCAAATTTGCGGCACTTATCCTCCTCATTGGCAACAATGTTGGCCATATATCGTGGCAGCTAGGTGAACTTTAACTCATACTCATTCACACTCATATCTCTGTGTGTGAGATTTAGAAACTCCCTGGGCTTCTTTTGAACATAAACTCTGGAGAGGTACTTCTTTCTGAACACTTCCACAAAGTCTCTCCATGATAACACTGGAGGCATAATCTGATTGTAGTGTACTGATTCCCACCAATGAAAAGTATCCCCCTGTAGCAAGCTCATCGCATAATCTAGTTTCTCCTCATCAGAGCATTTCTTTTGAAACAAAACTCTCTTGATCCTCTTCAACCATGCTTCAACGTCTTCAAGATTTATAGTCCCATTGAAATCTACAACTCCATACTTATGAAGCTTATCATACTATCCACTTCTATCTACTGGAGCTCATATTGGAACTTGAGACCCTTGGCCTATGGAATATGAGAAAGCCTGAGTAAAGGTTTGAAAGAACTGCGGATCCATGGGGTTTGCTTGAGGCATCGGTAGAGGCAATAGAGGCACTTCCTGTTGCCTACTAGGTGCCTCAGAATCTAGAGCAGAATGTGTCCCCGTATCTTGTGGGACAAAGGATTCATCCGTGCTCCCTTGGAGAGAGCCAGATTGAGTCAGAGCTCCTCGAGTTCCTCTTCAAGGTAGTATACTCACTCCTTCAATTTAAAACCATTGAAAATCTTTAGTCCATGCAAAATAGTTTCAGATCATGTACAAAAATTCAAAGCACTGCAAGTTGTTCATTTAAAAATATTGCATGCTCATTCTATGTCCTAAATTACCTATTTCATTCCTAGGATACTCCTAAACCTAGTCGTATACCTGGACCAAAATCTAGGGTCTCTGATACCACAACTGTTGGACCCCACTCTAGAGCCCAGCATCAAAGTCATGAGAACGTGAGCCAAAAACCGTTAGTTTTCGGAGTCCAACAACCTAGGGTCAAAGTGTGAGCGAGCTTCCTTGAAGGGTTATTTCAATGAATCCTCATTGGCCATCATCCCATAAGGATGATGTGTACACACCAGTACACAGCAAAATCACAATTTGAAATATTCAAAACAATTGTAACTCTCAGCCTCTTGTTTATTTTGAAACAATAACCACCTTATTTAGAGATCTAAAGCATATGATATGCTTAGAAATCCATAGTGTGTTCATAACCCGATTATGCTCTTCCAACCAATCTATCATATTCTTTCCATCAATATATTTCAAAACTACATCAAAAGTTACCAATTCTTAAGGAGAGGTAGTAAAAAGTATTAGTAATCTATTACTTTAAGAATCACCTCATTTGGAGGTCGGGTTATGAAGTTATGGACAAAAGAATCAACCATGCTCATGTCCTCCATCACGTTGTACCTGCCTTGGAACAATTGGCATAACTTTCACTAGAGATTTCAGATTAAGGTTTTCTTTGAATGGTCTCAAAGAGACTTCCTGATCTACAACTTTTATGAAGACCTTGAAGGCAAATTCTATTGTTTGGAGGGTCAAAAATGTGACCAGATGATAGGATTAGGTGAACAGTGTACCAAACGATATGACATCATCACTAGACAATATAACATCATCAAATAAAGCATCTTCATAAGACGATACGTTCTCACCAAATGAAGCGTCTTCATAAGATGAAGCGTCCTCACAAGATGACATGCCACCAGTAGATGAAGCGTCTTTATAAGATGATATGTCCTCACCAGATGATGCGTCTTTGTAAGACGATACGTCCTCACTAAACGAAGCGTCCTCATAAGATAACACGTCATCACTAGATGACGTGTCTTTATAAAGTGATACATCCTCACAAGATGACACATCATCACCAGATGATACGTCTTCACAAGACGAAGCGCCTTATGACATCATCAGACAATATAAACCATACTCTTGAGTATTACCCCTTATAAGGATCATAACTTTTTACTCCGATATCTAAAAGCTTCATACTTTATAGCATTGGAAAGCTAGAAAAACAAACTACAACTTCCATGAATTCAACTTGCCAAATTCATCCTAGATCAATCCAGATTTTTCCCTAAAGTCAGAACATGAAATTTCCCTTATAGAAGACTTGGAATTTCGCACTATGTAAACTTGGAATGTTCTGAGCATAAACCTTCAGCTACTAAAATGATTTCATTAAACTCTCAAATCTCAACTCATTTGTCTCATCACCTTCAACTACATCTAATCAGTTATAATTTCTATCTTCCTTTCTATAGTATCTCGCTTATGCATATATATATATATATATCAACGATTTATGTTCCAAAATCCTCAACTCAAGTTGCTTGCTTCTTCAAGTATATCTAATTTCGACTCACATCATCCATGCACCATCCACACTTAATTCATATCAAAATAATAAAGTCTTTACAATGCTTTAGTGAGCATTTCGAGCCATCTTACATCATAATCGAAAAATATCGACTTTACAAAATCAATAGTTTCTCAAAATGCGACTAAAGCCTTGTTTTACATGATGTAACTTCAAAAGAACAAAAATAAGCAAATTGGAGTGATGCCTTGACTTTTGGCTTGATCACTCCATATCTTGTTCATTGCCTGTAACACCCCACCCCCACTTGACCCGAACCCAATATCGATAGTGATATCCGAGTCCGTGCCCCACGAGGGTGGTGTGCTACATCACTAATCAA
>JANSVA010000009.1:29385395-29398052 GCA_025504915.1 Erythroxylum reticulatum | reverse complement strand
CTTTTATTATTATTATTATTATTATTATTATTATTATTTATTTTTTTCGAGATAGAAAGTAGGAATATGTTGATTTTCTGTTGAAGAAAACATGTTGTCAAAATTCAGAGAAACGATGTTTTCTGGTTTCTGTAAAACTGTTGTTGTTTTTTTATTTTCAGAAAAAAAAAATCACAACATAGTAAGCAAACACGTTTTACTTATCTGTTTTTCTTTTTATAAAAACAACAACAAAAAACGGAAAAAAAAAAAACAGAAACAAACAACCCCTAATTTGTCTTGTTTTACCATTCCATAAATTTTACTAAAGGAGACAAAGTGCCGTTAATTAAGGCACGATGCTTTGATGGTGGAGTAATGGATCCGTTCGATAAAGTCAATTAAGTCACAGGTAAGTCATAAGGCTTGAAGTTGATTTTGGCGGATGAGGTAATTGTGGTTGTCGAGTGTTGTGACAATAACATTGTAATACTGGTAATCGGTAAGGAGGTTTTGATAGGTTGCACTGTAATACTGATATAAGATGAAGTAATTTGACCTTGATACAATCTAAACTACATGCATGATTTAATTTAAGTTAAGATGATTCGGATAATGTATGAGACTTATCTAAACTAAGATGATATTATAACATAAAATGATTTGGGAAGATGACATGTTATCAATACGTGTAGAATTGAATGGAAAAACCATCGTTTCAGCCTATTGTTCACCAACTCTAAGCAGTAGGCATTTAACGAAGACTTTTAAGGAAATAAAGTTGATATTTTTAATCTAATTTGATTAGAAATTAACGAATTAATTTAATTTTAGTCTAATTCAAATTAATAAAATAGTATTATTTTAATGTAATATACTTGAATAATTTTTTTTTTAATAACGACTTGAACAAATTCAAATTGTAACTCGGATTCAAATTAGATGTAAGAAGTTGAACCGAATCGAAGCCGTCCCAACCCTGTAAGAAAGACATGTTTACTAGAGAACTTATGTCCGCAAGCAAAACCTATTTAGTTTTGCACGAAACTTTTGGCAGCAAATCCTTCCCTAGAAAAGGCTTCCTTGTACGATTGCAAGTTTTCTTTTTTTTTTCATTTGTAAATGTGTTGATTACAGAAGTTTCCAATGGCACTAGTAAGAACTTTTCAATTATGCAAAGACAGTTATACTTATGGATAGCTTCCATTCACTCGTATATGAGGCTTTATTGGGTCTGGAGTTATCAACTAAAGCCTCAGTCAGCTCGACATCATATATTTTTTAAAACCTATAAAAAACCAAGCTCAAATCCTAATTACTTAATTTTGAGCTAGGCCAGGTCGCCCTATTGTCAAGCCTAATTATAATTTTGTTAAGCCTAATTATAATTTCTCGAGGTTAAATTTTCTTGAAGAATAATTTAAAAAATAGACATTGTGATATGATTGAAATAACTAATTTTTTTGTATTCCCTGTTATTTATCTTTCTTTTTATTAGCATTGTGATTATTCTTAGCAATATTAAGGAATAAAAATATCAACGTAAACAAATATAAGACCACTGAAAATTAATAGGATAAATCTTCTCATAGAAATAATTTTTAAATTTTTCAATAAATTTATATCAATTTATGTTTATTTATTCTTGACTCTAAAGAGATATGGGTTAGTTAGCATAGCTCTGTTCCTGACGTTATAGCACCAAGAATTAAAATTTTGCCACTTAATAGATACAGGCTTTAGTTAGATAGAAAATTACGCATGTGACGTATATGTAATGCATGCGTGGGAAGAAAAACACCTTCCCATGTTGTGCTTTAACACTTTCCCGTGCTGTTCTTACGAGTCAACTTAACTGTTATGAAAGTGGGCACTTTCCTTTCAACAATAGCATAATGGTCATCCCAATCGAGCAGCCTTTACGAGAGAAAAATCCAAATCCAAAAGGCACTCACGGACTGTTTGATCGTAGTTGATATTATAGCGTAATGTGTGCATCACTTAACCGTCACCGTTGGACAAGAAAATGTAATATATTGTTTCCTTTTATATCAAACTATACTCTTATTGAATAAAATTTTGAATTAATTATATTGAATCTCGTGTGATTTTATCTTCTTCATTTAGTTTTTTTATTTTAAAATGATATCATTTACCCCTTACAATATTATTTAGTTATCATATAATTTTGTTTATTATATTTTATTTTTCATGCATTATAATAAAATCTAAAAAATTAATGATGAATTATTTAAAATAAAAAGATATAAATTAATAATATATAACAAATAATTAAATAATGCTACAAATCAATAAATAATAATTTTCAAGATAAGGAGATTTAAATAAGTAAGTAAAACTACATGAATTTGAATATATTTACCCCTAATAATTTTATATGTTTTGTCAACCAAATCCATCTTTTCCATTTTAAAATATTTTTGTGTTTCTATTTTATTTAATATTATATATTTAATTAATTAAAACTAGTTATTACTAACTGTATTTCATTTTTGTAACTAAATTAAATAAAATTAATTTAATAATTATTAATAAATATAATTACATTTAAAATATCTTCATAATATAAAATTTATTTAATGATTAAAATATATTTAAATTAATATTAATATAAAAATTAAAGTTAAATTTTAAAATAATTATTTTAATAAAAATAAATTTATTAATAAATTATTATAGTACAGCAACAAAACCATCTTTGTAACATCGAAAGGTAATCGCAGGATACGTTAAGCTACAGGCGAATACAAAGAAATATCAATTAACCAGGAAAAAGGACAGAATGGCAATAATATTAACATAATTAATATAATATATTTCACTTACTTCAAGTAATTAAATTTAGAAACAACTCTCAACTACCGTTTGAATTGATAAACACGCAAAATGCAAACTCTACAAGTTATATCATAAACTTGGTCATATAATATTATAGGGATGGATTTCAAACCAAATTATGCTTCATTAGCTCGATAACATCAAGAAATTGAGGGGAAATTTTATATGGTAAGACCATATTTTGATTTGACGAGCTGGAAGTCTGAAACTGACCCACAGCAGACACGTGCATCACAGCATGACTTGGGGTAGGAAAAAATTTTATACAGATAATGAAAAGTGCGTGATATATCTAGAAAGTGTCAAAGCATACGCGAGGGTTGGTTTAGGTTTACCTTCTGTTTTTTTTTCTATTTTTTATTTTTTTAATTTTTTTTAATTTATGCTTTTCTTTCATGTAAAAACAAAACCTTATTTAGTTGTTAATGTTAATGTAGATATATTTTTATTATTGATGATAATTACATGTTAAATAAAACGTAAAGATAAATTTTTTTAATTAATTAAATTTGAAATTATGAAAGAATGTCATTTCACAAAATTTCTGATTCAGTCGCGGTTGATTCTAGCACAGTCAAAAATAGAATAATTAAACACACAAATATAAATCAACACCAGAAATTTGTTAACGCAGTTCGATACACTTTACTTACATCTACGGAGCTCTCATCAAATTCAATATTTCCATTAACGACAATAATTGTATACAAGACTTTATCGAGCTGACTGACTTAACTTTTGCCACTATCCGTCGTCCTCACAACTCGTGAAAGTAATTTACATTCAATAATATGACCAACTCATGTTAACCTTAACAGAGAATTTTCTGAATAACTTTTAACGATAAAGACAATAAACTAATAGAGAAAAAGTAGAGAAGCAGTAAAGAAAAGAGAAAAAGCAAAGGTGCAGTAAAAAATCTTGTAAGAGAAAAAGCAGCAGTAAAGAAAAGAGAAAAGGCAGCAGTGCAGTAAAGAATCTTGTTATTATGGAATTGATTCTTGTCTCACGAGTATTGATTATAATCCTCGAAAAAAGCTATATATATATATAGCACTTGTACAAGTTTCATCAGATGGAGTTTTCCTTTATCTAATAAACTATCACATCTAATAAACTACCACTTTAGTAAGAATTTGTTACTCTTTGGAACCAACCATATTTCCTTTGATAATTTTGTGAGGACGATCGTCCTTATCACTCCATGATTTGTGAGACTTCTTATGATCGTCCTTATCACTCCACGAAAGCTGTAGAATGTTAATATCTCCCCACAAACTAAGCCGGGGTTGAAGGCATAGTTTCTTGTGAAAATTTACGAGGGCAGGCATGGACACAGTTTTAGTGAATATATCAGCAACTTGTTTATCAGAGGACACATGTTTGGTGACAAGTAATCCAAGTGCAACTCATTCGCGTACAAAATGGTAATCCAACTCGATGTGTTTGCTCTGAGCATAAAAGACAAGATTGATTGTCATACATAGAGCACTGATATTATCACAATTGAGGATTGGCGGAGACAAGAGAGATGCGAAGATTTTTCAGAATATAAGTGACCCATATAAGTTCGGCAGCAGTATTAGCAATAGCACGATACCCAGCTTTAGTACTAAAGGGAGAGAATGTGTGTTATTTCTTAGAACACCATGAAATGATAATTGTGCCACGAAAAGTGCAGTAACCGATGGTAGATCTCCTTGTTGTGGAGCAGTCAACTCAATTAGCATCAGAGAAAGCAAACAATTCAAGAGTTGTATTGGAAGTGAGGTCAGTGTTAAGTGTTCCTTTCAGGTATCGAAGGATTCATTAAACCAATTTCAAATGAGTAACTATAGGAGTGTGTATGACTTGTGAAACATAGTTGACACTATAGGATAGATCTGGATGCGTCAATGTGAGATATTAGAGAGCACCAACAATTCCTCGAAAGTGATTGGGATTTGTAATAAGAGTATTATCTATAGCAGGCTTGAATTTGACCTCTAAAGGCATAGGCATGGGCTTACAACGAAGCATATTGGACCATTCAATAATGGTAAGTGCATAGTGTGACTGGGACAGATGTAGCCCATCTATTGTGCTAGAAATATCAACACCAAGAAAGTAATGCACAGGACTTAAATCTTTCATAGAGAACTCACAACTCAAAATTTGAATAAAAGAGAAAACAAGCTCTGTGAATGACCATGTAAGAATCATATCATCAACAAAGAGAAGTAAAACAAGTGAACCTTGATCAGAATGAAAAAGAAAAAGAGAAGGATAAGCTAAACTACAAAAGAAACCATAAGATATAACAAACCCACTGAGTCTTTCAAACCAAACAAGTGGTGCTTTTTTAAGTCCAGACAAAGCACACTAGAGTTTACATACATGCATAGGTTTTTATGGATTAGTCATACCTGGCGATTGTTCCATATATATATCTTCAACGATGTTGCCATGTAAAAATGTATTTTTACGTTAAGTTGACAAATAGGCCAATGTCTCATAAGAGCAATAGTTAAGATGAGTCGAATTGTACCTAGTTTGATTACAAGAGAGAACATCTCTGTGTAGTCAATACCATCCATATGATAATATCCTTTGGCGACTAAATGTGCTTTGAGATGATCCAATTTACCATCAGGTCATAACTTGGTCTTCAAAATCCATTTGGATCTGATTACATGCATATCTGGAGTGCGTGGAACTAATTTCCATGTTTCATTTTTTATGTAGTGCAACAATTCCACCCAGGATGCGATAAGGATGATTTAATATTTTTCAATTCACGAGGTATTATAGTAGATGAGGTTACTATCAAGATTATTTAGGATTTAGCTTAACAACTCCAAGTTTGGTCCTGGTTATCATGGGATGAGTAATTGGTGCTTCATGAGGTGGCGTTGTATTTATAGAAGGAAGGGACTCAGGTGCAGGCACGTGTTCAAAACATAAATCAGTTAGTAAGGTAGGTAGATTCAGATCTTCAGAACTTGGATGATCAAGGACAGTCCTAACATCATCGAGCTCAAGTGTATCATGTGGAATAGATTTTGAGCCATGAATATCAACAGATGGTAATGGAATGGAAGTTATCAATGCAGACGTTTGTGAAAGACTACATGAAGCAAGAACATTATTTAAAGAAGGCAACCAATAATCAAATATGTTAAGAGCATGTGATTTAGAATTGGAAAGAGATGAAGACTTAAAAGGAAAAATAGTCTCATCAAACACGACATGACAAGAAATGAAAAATTTACAACTAGGTGGATGGAAACACTTATATCCTTTACACTTTTCACTTTATCCTACAAAAACAAACGAGACAATTTCAAGGTCAAATTTATGGTTTCTTGTATACCATATATGTGGAAAACATTTAGAGCCAAAAATTCAAAGTGATGTGTAGTTAGGATGAGTTCTATGTAATATAAAGTATGAAGTGTCAAACTGAAGAGATGAAGATGGTAACCGATTAAGAAGAAAAACTATTGTTGTAAAGGCTTCTACCCATAGAAAAAAGGTGCATGACCATAGAATAACATTGTCATACCCAGTTCGCATATGATTCTATGTCTTCTCTCAACTATACCTGTTTGCTCCGGAGTGTAGGGGCATGAAATCTAATGAATAATTCCTGTCATAAGAAAATATGATGATAATCTATAGTTAACAAATTCTCCTCCACCATCTGAGCGAAAGATTTTTATTTTCTTATTGAATTGTCATTCAACATATTGTTCAAATGCTAAATAGGCAATAAAAAATTATATTTATGTTTTAATGGAATAATCCAAGTATACTTGGAAAAATCATCAACTAAACTTGCATAAAATTTAAACTTGTCAACAGATAAAACAGGGGCAAGTCCCCACAAATCACAATGAATCTTATCAAAAATACCAGAACTAGAATGTTCAGAAGGAGCAAAAGGAAGTTTACTTAGTTTTCCTAATTGACAACTATCACATAAATGTTCAATCTGTAAAGGACCTTGGACTTCAATTAATCCTTTATTTTTTAACAACTGAACTGCTGAAGCTTGAGGGTGTCCTAAGCGTTGAGCCAAATATCTGTAATGCCAGACTTGAAACAATGATAGAAGTGTGCTTCTAGTACATCATCAGATAAGATATGCAGGTCACCCTTCCTTTTCCCTATTACTAATAGATGTCTTGTTTTCCATTCCTTTATACAAAAATCAACATCAGTAAATTCACAATTGATAGGAAACTGAGAGGTTAATTGACTTATTGAAAGCATTTTTTTATTTGGAACTAAAAGAACATCATGAAGAGGCAAAATCTTTTCTTTTTTCTTAATATATGAATCACCAATACCTGTTATAGATATCGAATATCCATCTCTAATTATGATTGCATCAGATCCGAAGTATTTATGAATATCAGTCAGCATACCTTGCTTTCATGTCATGTGATTTGAAGCTCCTGTATCAGAAGTTCATTATGTTTCGACAATGGAGTTATCTAAAGTGAAAGCTGCAAGAGCTTGTGGAATTTCATCATTTGAGTTGTTTGTTTTGGTATCCACTAACAAATTTTAGCAATATGGCCTGGTTTCCCACAATATTGACATGTTTCATTGCAATACAGGTCTCGCTCTATTGCTGTCATACATTGTTCTCCTGGAGGTGGTGGTCATCGTTGTTATTATGTAGTTGATGTTGGGTCTTTTGTGTAGCTTTGATTTTGGCTTCAAAACTATTGTGCTTGAAATCCACGACTTGAGGAAGTAAAGGGACTGTTATGATTCCTTGAAATGGTAGTTTGAGATTGTTTCTGTTGCTGGGTATAGAAGGCTAAATGTGAAGTGAGGTGAGACAGAGACACGTTTGGTTGGTTTAAAAACCAATTTCAACACTAATCAAGATTTTGCAATTACGAGATCAGCTCAGAGTAAGTTGGTCATGGTGGTTTCAAATAATTAAAGAATATATATTTAATTGATACTAAACCAGGGAAAAAACAAAAAAAGAAAACAAAATCAATTTTGTGGTTTTCATACATTTTGAAAACTAAAAAAAAACAAAACGGAAAATAGAAATCACAAACAAATGTTTTACTAAATATGAAAACGAAAATAGGAAACCAAAACCAAACAAACAGACCCTAAGATTACTCCTATATTTTCGAGGTCTTCACTTTATTAAAAGTTATTAAAATTTTCATCAATTAACTGAAATTCCTCCTTAATAAGCCTTAATAGTTGTACATGCAGAATTATTTTGATATATCCTTTATTTTCACTGAAATTGTAATTTATGTTATTTCTATTTATTCGTTGAACTGTATATAAACTCCACTTAATTTGAAATTAATTCATTAACATTAATCTTGTTATCTTTTTCATATCATTATTGACAATTTTCTAAAAGCAACGCTCATATATGAGATTTCCGTTGTCATTTTGTGGGCAAAGTAAAAAGGAAGACAATGCGATGTTCTAAACTCATCCATAAATGGTTCAAGAAAACTCCAAACGTTTGGGAATAAAGTCTTGATCAGTTGATTAATCTTCATTTGGTAATGTCACAATCCTACTATTCTGTTACGAACCACGAACAAAAGTATAGATATTTTTGGTTCTTGACAAGAGTTATGAAAAGTAAAATGTGGGGTAAGAAACAAAAGAGTTGAATTTTAAAAGTGATTATGGAATTTTAATTTATAAATTTATTATAAGAATAATTTTAAGGATGAGTTATGAGACTTTTTAATTATTTTTAATTTCAATTATCACTTATTCTTTTATCATAATTAGAAATCTTAATATATTAATTAATATATATTCTTTAAGACAGAAAGTCACCGAAACAAAGAACATATCGCGTATAATTAATAACCCTCTTTTAATATGGGAAATTTTCTAGAATTGGGAATTTAATTTAAACACGAGCCAAGTGTAGAATGAAGAATGCTTGGATTGCTTGATCGCATAAGCGTTACGTAGCTTCTGACATCACCGCCTATTTTAATTTGTGAACTTGGACAAATTCACTTATTAAATCAAATAAAAGAAAATCATACTCCAATGATTGAGAACGAAAAAGGATTCTGACATACAAGGACTGCCACGTGTACATGTACAAGAAGCCAAACACAACCCTCTTCTATTTATCCTACGCACGACCATCGACCAGACACGAATCGCATAAACACCGTGAAAAAACATCAGAATCTCCTCCATTATAAATAGGTCCGATTCCTCTTTTCTGTTCTCAATACCTGCAACAACGCAACAACTATAAAAAATTAGCAATTACTTTCTGAAAAAGCCAAACCAACAATGGCGGAAGAACGCAACCACACTCCCCATGTCGCAATTCTACCGACTCCTGGGATGGGTCATCTCATCCCACTCGCCGAGCTAGCGAAGCGCCTCGTTGATCAACATGACGTTTCAATCACTTTCGTTGTTCCAACTGATGGTTCTCCTTCGAAAGCCCAAAAATCGGTTCTTGAATCGCTCCCTAGCTCCGTCAACTCCATATTCCTTCCTCCAGTTTCATTTGATGACGTGCCGAAGGATACCAAGATAGAAACCCTAATTTCACTCACTGTGGTGAGGTCACTTCCTTCTATTCGAGAGGTATTCAGGTCTTTGATTGAAAGAACGAAGCTGGTGGCTTTGGTTGTTGATCTTTTTGGTACAGACGCTTTTGATGTTGCTCGAGAATTCAACGTCTCTCCGTACATTTTCTACCCTTCTACAGCTATGGCTCTGTCTTTGTTTCTTTATTTGCCAGAGCTTGACCAGAAGGTTTCATGCGAGTACAGAGAGCTTGAAGAACCCGTGAGAATTCCTGGATGTGTGCCGATTCACGGCAAAGAATTGCTCGACCCGGTTCAAGACCGAAAGAATGACGCTTACAAGTGGGTTCTTCATCATACTAAGAGGTATAGACTTGCAGAGGGAGTTTTGGTGAATAGCTTCATGGACCTGGAAGGAGGAGCTTTAAGGGCCTTGCAAGAAGAAGACTCTGGTAAGCCTCCGGTTTACCCTGTCGGACCGCTTGTAAATATGGGTTCAGACGGTGGGTCCGAAGGGTCAGAGTGCTTGAACTGGCTTGATAATCAGCCACATGGCTCTGTCTTATACGTTTCATTCGGTAGCGGGGGGACCCTCTCTTATGATCAGATAACTGAATTGGCTTTGGGTTTAGAAATGAGTGAGCAAAGGTTCTTGTGGGTGGTGAGAAGTCCAAACGATAAAGTTGCTAATGCCACGTTTTTCAGTGTTCAGAGCCAGAAAGACCCTTTCAACTTCTTACCCAAAGGGTTCTTGTACAGAACCAGAGGGCGTGGTCTGGTGCTTCCATCTTGGGCACCACAGGCGCAGGTGCTGAGTCATGGCTCAACCGGAGCGTTTTTAACCCACTGCGGTTGGAACTCGACCCTCGAAAGTGTGGTGAATGGTGTGCCACTAATCGCTTGGCCACTTTACGCTGAGCAGAAAATGAATGCCGTCATGTTAACAGAGGACCTCAAATTGGCACTGAGACCTAAGGTCAATGAAAATGGCCTCATTCTACGAGAAGAAATCGCCGACGTTGTGAGGGGTCTAATGGAAGGCGAAGAAGGGAAAAGGGTACGCAATAGAATGAAAGACCTAAAAGACTCAGCAGCACAGGTCCTAAGTAAAGATGGGTCGTCTACGAAGGCGCTCTCGGAGGTGGCTCTCAAGTGGAAAAACCGAACATTCACTTAGGAATTATTCGAACCTCTACCATGTCCTAGATTCGTAAAATATTTTGTCAGATATGTTGTCTCGCCCTCCTTATGCTATTCCTGTGTTTATCAGTTATATTTTTCTCCTCCTTTGGTCTTGTAATAACCCAATTACGTTCTGGTCGTATACTATAATGTAAGGATTTTAAAATGCCTACAGTTCATAAGCAAAAATCACTTTCTAAATATGTATAAATGGAGAATTAGGTGAGGACAGCAGACCACAACAGTACAAGAAAGAATAGCATTAATCCTAATGGGCGTGGACCCAACTACTATGAATTTAGTTGCATCACAATAATGTCATTTGCACTGGACTCAAGTGAGGTAGGTGGCTACCATTAACTCTCATGTTTTCTCTCCCTATCTTACCGACAATCACACAGTTGATTTCAGGAATTTGAAATCAGAGTGGTGGTGTGGTATGATATCAGTTAGAGATGTTCTTCCTGAATCGTTAATATTATCGTAATTATCGGGTCTTTAAAGGTATGAAGTTGACAGAATGACTTCTTGTTCTTGCTGATGGAGCATTGTTCAAACTTAGCCATGGAATCCGAATTTATGATCCCCTGGAACAGTCAATCTGCGAGCTGTCTATGTGCATGTGTATATGAAATTAAGGAGAAGATTTGAGTGCGCTCCTTCAACTTTTTCTTTTCTCCTATCAACTTTGCACAATAGCTCTTGTCGCCATTTGCCACCCTGGCCTCTGGACCTACGACCTCACTACCCATTTTGATTGCTATGCCTTCAGCACCACACAAACAAGGAGAAAAGAATTCGATTCTGGATAAGCCCGACTGACTTTCCGACCTTTAAAAAATCGCTGCCCAAAAAGATAATTCCAACAAAATTAACCGAAACTTTTCATTTTGATGATTATGTTTTGAACAATGATTTTAGACGATAATAAATAATAAATTATAAGTAATTTAATAAATCTATATTTATACTGAGTACTGTTGTTGTTAATTTTAAGTAATTGAAATAATGTAATTTAATAAATCTATATTTATACTGAATATTGAATATTGAATATTGTTGTTGTTAATTTTAAGTAATTGAAATAATGTCATTACCTAGATTGAACTAAATCTAATTTATTCTTTATTTTTTTTGACTCACTAAATAATTTAATTTGATAGAGAAGACATATTAAGTTACAAATCTAATCCGTTTGACAAAATTTTAAATTGGTATAAATGATTTATAACATATTACATATATTTAAAATATGCTAAGAGACAAACTAGTAGCACTTTATTAAAAAACTAGCTTCTAGAGACTTGTTTGTAAACAACATGCTTACCTATGGCCAGCATCACCCTGAGTGTCGCCATGTGGGTCCTCATACGAAGATTGGGGAGCCATGTTTAAATTTGTCCCTTAACCTTAAGCTCCACCATGGAAACTTCGTGTTAGAAAGTCAAACTTGGTTGCCTGTTGACTTTGGTTTGAGCCTTATTTAACAAATTACGAAATATTTTAAACACTGTCAATAAATAATACAAGTAGATAAACAAAAATTACAATTAATAATTTTTGGTCTAATGAAACACGTAAGCTTCTGGACCATTTGCGGGTGTCAACTACTTAGCCTTCATTGTTGTCATACTTTGGTTTGTTCCTGACCAGATTAAAGATAAATTTAATAATTACGAAAGCAAGTAACCAATATTCTTAATCTGGAATAATTAAAAATAATTACGGAATTGCTCACACATTGTCCAAGTTCATGGCATGATGACGGTCGAAGTTCATCGGAAAAACTTTAATATTTATACAAAATTAAAGGTCGGCTGTACGGATGTTGACTAACCATAAAAGATAAATTCGCTATGAGTCACAGGAATCAATTTAGGATACTTCCAATTAAACGATTTTGTTATGAGATTTGCGAAAATGACTAGACATCTTGCCAAGGGAAAGTTCTACAAGACCTTTACAAATTAAGACCGATCACCTAACGTAATTATTTGAGTTCCAGTTATATGAGCTTTCATTCCTCAACCCATCAAAAATTAAATACAAATTATAGTGTTGTAAGTTTTTAATTCATTTGTTTAAAATATATAAT
>JANSVA010000009.1:29360295-29376580 GCA_025504915.1 Erythroxylum reticulatum | reverse complement strand
AACTCCCATACTATATATTCTCAGTAAACTTCTCTAACGTATTTTCCTTCACTAAATCCAACACTTAAATTTTATTTTTAATTTTTTCTACTCCATTTCATTCTACTCATTCACTATAACTACAATCCTTAATCTATCCCATTGCTATTCAATATAGCCAAAATGTCAATGAGTGCATGTACAAATTTTTTCGCGTGTGTAAAGACTCAAATTCATATGCATATATGCTAACATTCTGCTGAGCCTGAAATGCAATTTTCTAACTCTCACATTGCTATTCTCTCTATTATTGAAATCAAAATTCTAACCCTTAATATGAGAACGGGATGTTACATAGGAACTAAATACCAAACTTTGTTCCTAATAAATTGATTTAACTGCTCTTGTATGGATAAAATTCAAGTTTCGTCTTGAAGAGCTTCATCAATTTTCTGAGGTTCTAATTCAGAAACAAAAGCTACATTTGCCTCTCTTCTAAATTTAGACCTAGTTCTCACACCTTCTGAAGTTTCTCTTATAATCAGATTTTTTAGGTGAGAGGATTTATACTTCCAAGCTTTCCTAAGACTAAAGTTTTCAGGAATATCCTCTACTTTATTAGGTGGATCAACTAGTGGCAACATGTCTAGTTTATCAACTAAGGGAGCAGATAGAGCTTCATCATCAGAATCGTCTCTTCTATTTGGATGAGAATCATCATTAAACTTAACATGCATAGATTCTTCAACAGATTTAGAAGCAAGATTATAAACTCTATAAGACATTAAATATCCTAGAAAAATTCCTGAATTGATCTTAGAATCAAATTTATCCAATTTTTCTTTTGTATTTAATATAGTGCATTTGTAACCGAAAGGATGGAAGTAAGAAATATTTGGCTTTCTTCCTTTCCATAACTCATAAGAAATTTTATTTAAAATAGGTCGCAGAAATACTCTATTTTGAATATAACAAGTTGTGTTTATAGCTTTTGCCCATAAATACTTAGGAAGATTCATTTCATATAACATAGTCCTTGCCATTTCCTAAATCATCCTATTCTTTCTTTCTACAACTCCATTTTGTTATGGAGTTCTTGGAGCAGAGAAATTATGAAAAATTCTCTTCACAAAATATTTTGAATTTTTCAGTTTTAAATTCTCCTCCATGATCACTCCTAATTTCAGCAATAGAAATTCCTTTTTTATTTTTGTAATTTTTTGGAAAGAACTTTAAAGCACTTAAGAGATTCATCTTTATGTGATAAAAACAATATCTAACAAACTCTAATGAAGTCCTCAACAATTACGAGACTATACTTCTTTCAGTCAAGGCTTAATGTTCTAGTTGGACCAAACAAATCTATATGTAACAACTCTAGAGGTCTAAACAAAGTTACATGTTTTAACTTGTTTTCCTTTCTGACAACTCTCATAAAAGAAATTTTTGTTAAAACTAATTTTTGGTAATCCTCTTACCAAATTATGTCTAACCAACTTGAAAATATGTTTAAAACTAACATGACTTAGCTTTTTATTCCAAATTAGTTTTTCCTCGTCTGTTGATATAAAACATGAAATATTTTGACTTTTTAAATCATCTAAATTAATCTTATATATATTGTTTCGTCTCTTCGTAGAAAAGAATACAGAACTGACCTTGTTTTTTACTACACAAGAATTTTGATTAAAGGATACTTCAAAGCCAAAATCACATAATTGACTTATACTAATTAGATTATGCTTTAATCCTTCAACTAGTAGAATATTATCAATAGACGCAAATGAATCTTTACCAATTTTGCCAATTCTAACTATTTTGCCCTGTTGGTTGTCTCCAAAAGTTACCGATCCTCCTTGCTTATTTTGGAGGTCTAGGAACATAGACCTTCTTCCCGTCATGTGTCACGAGCATCCACTGTCTAAGTACCATTGATGTTAGTTGCTTTTTCCAAGAAGGGAGATCTACAGTATATATTATGTTTTTCTTAGGTACTTATATTCTTTTGGGTCCTTTGGGGTTAGATTTACAATAATTCCTCGAATAATAAGAATATTGCTTCTTTTTCTTTTTTGCTAGTAGCAAAACTCTTATTATGATGAGCATCACTATTAGTAAACCCTAATCCACTCTTATCCTTCGGATGTCTATATTTTCCAATCATATCATTCATCCTTTTTTTACTTTCAGTAAATGTTGATAAATCTGCTGAAAGACTATGAATCCTTTGTTTTAATTGATTAATTTCCTCATACCTATCTACAGTTACTTTCTTTTTCATATCGTCTACTTGTTTCTTAAGGTAGACGTTTTCTTTCTCTAAAACTTCTGTGTTATTCAAGCTTTCAACAAATTTCTTTTTCAAAATCCTATATAGCTTTAATATAGCATGCAAATCTTCTAACAATTCTAAATATGCCTCTTAAAGATCATTAAAGTTAGAAGTTACCTCATCGTCGCATTCCTTTTCAGCCACCAAGCATATATTTGTTTGTTCCGATGCTTCTAAATCGGAGTCAGATTCGGATGAATCTAAATCTTTCCACGTTCCCATCATGCTCTTTTTATTTTCTTTACTTTTCTTTTTTTTTCTTTTGAGCAATGGACATTTAGACTTGTAATGTCCTGGTTTGTTACACTCGTAGTAGATGATAAAAGTTTTCTCATTCTTGGCTTCATCTCTACTATTCTTCTTAAAAGAAAAGTCTTTATTTCCTTTTGATTTCTTTTTCCATATCCTACTAATCTTTCTTGAAATGAAGGATAATTCATCATCATCTTCACTTGAATCTTGATCAGATTCACTGGCATCATCATTCTTGATTTCTTCAATTTTTAATGCTTTTGAAGATATGCTTCTATTTTTCAAGTTCTTTTGATTCTTCTGGTCAGCCTTTAATGCAATAGACTTATCTCTTCTAGGTTTATCTTCTGCATTAAGCTCTAATTCATGTGTCTTCAATGAACTAAGCAATTCGTCTAGCTTCAGCTTGTTTAAGTCCTTGACCTCTTGTATTGTTGTAACCTTGGTTCTCCATCTTTTAGGTAGACTTCTGAGAATCTTTCTGACATGATCTTGATTATTGTATATTCTCCCAACAACTTTAAGTCTATTAACAATTGTTTAAAATCGTCTAAACATCTGATCAATAGTCTTCTCATCTTTCATCTTAAACAGCTCATACTGATGAACAAGAATACTGATCTTAGACTCTTTCACTTGATTTGTGCCTTTGTGTGTAATGGCTAATGTGTCAGACATCTCCTTTGCAGATATGCATTCATGAACCTTATCATATTCACTTCTGTTTAGGGAACAACTTATAAAGAACTTGGCCTTTGAGTTTAACTGAAATCGATCTTTTTGATCAGCTGACCATTTGTCACGAGAGATGATATTGCCTTCATCATCTGTTGGTGTATATGGACCATTCTCAATGATATCCCAAAGATGAATATGTATGTATTCTATGAAGAGCCGCATCTTGTCCTTCCAATAACGATAATCCTCACCATTGAACACAAGAGGTTTTGTGAATAAGGCACCTTCAGCTATAAAAACATGTGATTCAGCCATAGATCTTTGTCCTCACTTTGTGACAGTGTTTCTTGGAAACCTTGCTCTGATACCAACTAAAGTAAATCACTGGTTAATATAGAAATCCAATATGATATGTAAACTACACAAGAAGGGGGGTTGAATTGTGTAATCTTTTCGAAAATATTAATCTTTTGAGACTTCTTGAATTTGTTTACAAAAATTCAAATGATTACTAGAACACTTTGCTAAAGTTAATAAGCAATGCAATCACAAGTAATATTATCTACTCGTCTAACAACAAGAAAATTAAGAGTAAGGGTTAGAGAATAGACGTTGCGATTTTATACTGATTCATCCTAAACCTTAGGTTACGTCCAGTCCTCAAAGTTAGTCTGAGATTTCACTATACTCTTCAACTTTACAAGTATTCTTTCTACAATTGTAGAGCCTTTTCAGATCTCTCTCATAAAGTATTCTTTATTAGCTATATTAACATCTCCAGGCTCTAGCCTTCCTTTCTCTATCTAAGAGAAGTATTTTTTAGCTTTAGGTTACAGATGTATTCGCTCACTTCTTTTGTACTTTGAATAAAGAATTTTTGCTAATGTAAAAGCATTCGTTGTTTTAGTCTTCGACTAGAACTAGTATTTATAGCCTAAGTCTTCAATTGTCTTCTTAAAAACTACTTCTTGAATCTTATAAAAACAGTTATTAGTTGAGTCCTGTAACTAACTAACTGTCTGACGTTTTAGAATATCTTCATTTTGTATCATATGAAATAATTCTTCTTCTGTTATTATGTTTCGTCTATTATTCCGCTTCGTCTAGTGTTGCACTTCGTCTGGTGTTGCACTTCATCTTTTGTTGCGCTTCATCTAGCATTGACTGCTCACCTTCTGAGTTGACTAAGTATTACTTACATTTTTCTTCACACTTAACAAAATTATCAAAACATTTCATATATTTTTAAGATTATTATTATTTGATTGTCATGAAATTTAATATAAGTGAAGTCCTCTTGACTTAACAACTTGTTCACCCAAGAGTAGATGCATTTCTGTATTTTTTTCAATTAGAGGGATGTAGTCAGTAAACCGAAGGCGATGGGTTAAGATCGGGAGTCCCAAATACAACAAGGGAGGAGATGTTAACTTCATTCTAGTGGCAGTAGCAATTTAGGCTTCCAAGGAAATGATTAGACATTTTTGGAGGTTGGTTTGTAAATTAGAGAGCTTATTGAAGCGATTCAAAAACTTCATAAAGGTATTAATAGAATCCAACTTGGATCTACAAAATAATAAGAGACCATCAACGAATGATAAGTTGGTTAGGCTTATTAGCTTACATTAAGAATGATATTTAAATTGTGGGTTTATAGCCACTTCCTTTTTAATGATGGAATCCAGAGCCTCCATGCATAGGATGAACAGGTAAGGGGAGATAGGGTCTCCATGTTTTAGACCTTGAGCAGCTGTAAAATAAGGTGAGGGGTTGCCATTGATCAGTACCGAAAAGTTAGTATTGGAGATGCATTCCTTGATCCAATTGATGAAGATGCTAGGGAAACCATAAGCTTCGAGCATATACCATAAAAACTTCCGACTTACACTATCAAAGGCCTTGCAAAAGTCCACTTTGATAGTGCAATTTGGAGCGGATTGAGATATGAGTAGCCTTTTAAGAGCTCTTGGGCTATTAATATGTTATCTCTAATTTAGCGGTTATAGATAAAGGCGCTTTGGTTGTCACTAATGAGGGATGAGAGAGTGTCCTTCAGTCTCGAAGCTAGAATCCTTGAAATGATTTTGTATAGAACATTAGAGCGAGCAATTGGTCTAAAATCACTAAAACATAAATGGTTAGAACTCTTAGGAATCAGACATAAGAATGTTTTATTGATTTCTTTGAGTAGTCGTCCACTAGTAAAGAATTCCCTCACCGCCTCCTTGATAAAAGGTCCAATGATATGCCAAGATTTATGATAGAAATGAGCATTCAAGCCATCCAGACCAGGGGCCTTCAATCCATCTATATAAAAGGATCATGTTTTCGATCTCCTTGTCCTCTACAAGTTTGGTTATTAGAGCTGTATTAATAGGGGTTATCTTTTTAGTGATGATTGCGGATAGCTCTGCAATGTTAGCTTGTGCCTTACTAGGAGTACCAAGTAGTGAGGTGAAGTAGCTAACTTCATCTTGGATATCTCTCAAATGATGTAGTTGAACTCCTTCACTATTGGTGATTGAGAGTATCCAGTTTTGGTTCTTTTGGGCCAAGATTGTATTGAAAAAGAATTTTGTGCATGTCCCCATCTTTGAGCCAATTCGCCTTTGCACGTTGCTAGAGTAGAGAGTTGCGGTTGCTAACTGCTGTAAGGTAATTTGAAAGTGTTGATCGTTCCCTATCTTTGAGGAAAGGATCATTAGGCATGGACTCACAAAGCTATTGAATATTTGCTAAGGTTGTCTGAGCGGTGTGTAAAGCTATTTCAATGTTTAAGCCCCAAAAAGAATTAAGGTCCTTAAGCTTTTGCTTTATCACCTTAAGCTTATGGACATAACAAAATTGTTTAGTGCCGTTAAACGTGATGTCTGCCCCATCTCTATAAGCTTCAGTAAATCCAGGTACAAGAAATTATTAAACCAAAAAGGGGAAGCTTGTCTGGTATGTTGGAAGAGGATATATATCATAATGGGAATGTCGTCTGAGAAGAGAGGTTCTTGGAAGTGGGCTAGGCTGTTGGGAAATTGAGCAAGCCAGTTTGTATTAATGAGAGCTCTATCAAGTTTCTTCTGGATGAACCAGTTGGAGCTCTGCTTATTTGACCATTTATACTTGTAGTCTGTCTGCTTCAAGTTTGTAACTCCAAGGTAATCGACACATTCTCTGAAGTCATTTGAAAAATTTTTCAAGCTACAATGGCCTTGTGCTTCTGATCTGTATAATGTGGAGTTAAAGTCCCCACATAATAACCAAGGGGTGGTAATATTAGTGTGGAATGCTATTAAATTAATCCATAAGTTTTTCCTTTGGAATTCAAAATTACAAGCATAGATGAAAGAGATGGTGATATCTGCCTGCCCCTGGAGGAAGTGCTCGAAGAACATCCTTCCTATATCAGATTATTATTTTGCCAAAAGTATGTTGATCATGATTGAAGAGAAGGGTCCATTAGGGTCCTAACATCTACAATTTGCAAAAATACTCAGCCTTTATTTTTGTTTCTAATAATCCTGCAATTTGAGGCTTTTCCCTCTGAACAAAAGTTGCTTGATTTTTTGGGCAATTGAGACATCTAACGTTCTAAGCTAAAATCGACATATCAATGATTGTATGTATACTTTTCCGCCTACTCTGTTGGGACCTTCTGCACTTTATAGATTGGAATGGCTCTGCTTTATTGTTGCCATTAATATCGATAGAGAGAGTGGGGGACACATCACCCTTAGAGAGTGGTGTCTCTGCATTGGGGGTACTAAGATCTTCCTCAGAGGCATTAAAGTTAGGTGCAATAGAAGGAGTATAATTAGGACCCAATGGGGTGTTAGTAGTAGCTACATCTTCGTCTATTGCGACTACATTGGGATGGTTAGTGATAATGCCTTTAAAGATAGGAATACAAGGGGAGTTCTGGTATGTAGCACGTATAGTACCAAAAGAATTACCCTAATGTTCTAGAGTTGTGAACTTGTTAAGGATTGGTGAAGGAGCTTGACCAGGTTTTCTCATGGGTGTCATTTCTGCATGCATTGTGTCAGCCAACACTGTAAGGCCATCAGTGTTGGAAAGTTCCATCAAGGAATCAACCTCCTTTTTTTCAATGGGATCGTTACTCATTAACTCTTCATAGGTGCCTGTTGTAAACATTCTTCCTGTGGCTTTCTAGAGAGGGAGGTTTCCAATGATAGGAAATGGCAACGTGGTCTTCCCTTAATTTGATCCCTTCACTAAGTCTCATAATAAAGATGTCGCTAGGAAACTCTTTTGAAAGTTCCATATTCACACAGACACAGGCATACCCAATACGTCGTTTCATAGCTTTATGTTCATCGAAACAAATAGGCTTAGCAACAAAACTAGCAAGTGAGATCAAACCTTGCATTGTCTAGTATTCGAAGGGAATCTTGTGGAAGTTGATCAAACGGGGGACACTTTGTATCTTAAGGGATTCAAGGTTGAGGCTGGGCTGCCACTTTTGCAAGAATAGGGATTGATTTCCATGGTGCCCAAAGCAATCCTCTATGATTTTGTGAGAAGTGCTCAAAAATGTAAAGAGAATGAGGTTATCTTCCGACAGTAGAACATTTGTTAATCCTTTGTTTTTCCAGTTTCTATGTGCCTAACGATGGATAAGGGGAAAAGGAGGTCGGTTTTCAAAAAATAAGACAACTAAGTTAGCTTCCTAACTACAAGCTCCTTCTTCCAATATCTTTAGCTTGGGACGTACAATAAGCTTCCTATCAATTTCTTTGGGAGGGTTGTAGGTGAGGTTGGAAGCAAGGTGATAACCGGCGACCTGTTTCCAGCTTTTGTTCTGGGTAGGAGGCAAGGTTTTTTGGTCAGATATGGTGTTTGAATTTGTGGATGGCGTTGTGAGATGAGGGGAGGGTGAGGTTAAGGGTTAAGCGGACAGAGGGGGAAGTCATCTGTGGTATGTGTTGCAGAAAATGTGGTAGTGATGGGGTTGGGTAGAGGTGATGTGAAGCTGGTAGGGGTGGTGGAGTTATGTTGAGGTGATGGTTGGGGAGGCAATGGTGGAGGAGAGGTGGATTTGGAGGAGGGTAAAGGTGGGAATTCACCAAGGGTAATGTCAGAGGTAGTCTACATATTCAGGGTACAAAGCTAGAAAGAGAAAAAACCAGTGGTGGTAGGTAGGAAAGTTGAAAAGTAACAATACAGAAATGAAAAGGGTATCAACAATTGTGGCTGATTCGGTGCCTACCATACCTCGTAAAGACCAAATGACTGACCAATTCGATGCCTACCATACCTCGTAAGGACAAAATGACTGACCATTTTTTCAGCCATTCATATAAGGCACTCTTGCCTATTTATAGGTAGAAGTAACATGAAGAAATACACAAAATGTAGAAAAAGAGAGACCTGAGGTAAAAGAGGAAAATAAAGGGAGAGAGACAAAAATATTCTATATTTTTGTGAGTCTAGTTTTTTCTTCTTATAATTCTCCAATTTTTTAGTAGTAAAATTCTTCTATCCTTGCCCGTATTTTTACCTTAATTTAGGGGTTTTCACGTAAAATCTGTTTGTTTATTTTATCTTCAATATTTTCAGTTTCATTTAGTTGTGACCCAGATCTATCCAAGTCCCAATTTTTCACAACAAGTGATATTAAAGCTAGCCTTTGGGTGCATATATCTGCTTATTGTATGCTCTGTGGTTGCCATTAAGAATGGATCCTCCACATCAAAAAAATAAGTTAGATTATTATTCACCCATTTGAAGGCATTATTCTTAAAATGTTCGTGGTAACAGCAATGGCGACAAAGTACAAAATTGAAAAATCCAATGGAGCAATTTATCACTGTAGAAGTTGAAGATCAAAGCAATCTTAAGAAAAGAAAATTGTCTGGCGGCCATTAGTGAAAGGCCAACTGGGATCACAGATGAAAAGTGGAAATGAATCTAGTAAAAAGATCAAGTGTTTGCACTTAGATAATGAAGGCGAATATATTGGTAAACAATTTGATGAATTCTGCAAGTAAGAAGGCATCAAAAGATAGTTCACAATGACATACACTCCTCAATAAAATGGAGTGGCGGAGCGGATGATGAGAACTACGGGCCTAGACAAGAAATTATGGACAGAAGTAGTCAATACCGCTTATTATGTGGTGATTCGGGCTCCATCAACTGCAATTGAGTTGAAGACATCAATAGAGATGTGGACTAGTAAACTAGTGGGTTATTCAAACCTCCATATATTTAGAAGTCCCGCCTATGTAATGTTCAATGCCCAAGAAACTACGAAGTTGGATCCAAAATCTCAAAGATGTATTTTCTTGGGATATGCTGAAGGAGTAAAGGGGTGTCATCTGTAGGATCCCACTGCCCACAAGATTGTTATCAACAGAGATTTTATTTTCTTGGAAGATAATGATTAAAAGCAAACAGAAGATGTTACCACTTCAAAAGAGAATTCAGAGACTATAATAGTACAGGTGGAAAAGGAATTTGATCAACATGATTCTTCTGAAGTTGCACTAGAGCACGTACTCAGAATATATTATAGAGAGCAATATTGCATATTGTCTTTTAACTGAGGACGGAGAGCCATCAACTCTTCAAGAAGCAATGAATAGTTCAGATGCATCTTAGTGGATCGCAGTAACGCAGGAAGAAATTGAAGCTCTACATAACAACAAGACACGAGAGTTGGTATCACTACAACAAGGAAGAAAGCCTATTGGTAATAAATGGGTTTACAAGATCAAACGGAGTGGTGACGATCAAGTAGAGCGATATCGTACTAGATTGGTGGTGAAAGGATACACTTAAAATGAAGGAATTGACTTCAATGAAATATTTTCTCCTGTGGTTTAACTCACTACAGTTTGAGTAGTTCTAGCAATATGTGTTATATTTGACTTGTATGTTGAGCAGTTAGATGTCAAAACTACATTTCTTCATGAAGGTCTTAAAAAAAATGTATATGCTCCAACTAGAAGGATTTGAAGAAAAAGGGAAAGAGAACATGGTTTGCAAGCACCGAGGTATTGGTATAAGAGATTTGATTCCTTCATCATGAGCCTTGGATATAACAGACTGAATGCGAACCCTTGTGCATATTTTAAGAGCTTTGATAAAGATGATTTTATAGTTTTGCTATTATACGTGGATTACATGTTGGTTGCAGACTCCAACAATGATTGTATCAAAGAATTGAAAACACAGTTGGCTAGGGAATTTGAAATGAAGGACTTGGGACCAACAAACAAGATTCTAATGATGGAAATTCACCGAGATAGAAATAATAGGAAGATTTGCTTTCTCAAAAGAATTAGTTAAAGAAGATCTTTCGACATTTCAATATGCAAGATTGTTAGTCAATTTCTACCCTTCTTCCTTTTAATTTCAAGTTATCCTCAAGTATGAGTCCTAACAATGAAGAAGAGAGGATAGAGATGTCTCGAGCACCGTATGCATCAGCAGTGGGAAGCTTAATGGTCGCTATGATTTGTACAAGATCAGACATTGCACATGCATTGGGAATAGTTAGTTGATATATGGCGAATCCTGGTTAAGAGAATTGGAATATTGTGAAGAGGATTCTCAGATATATTAAGGGAACTTTGAATGTTGCATTATGTTATAGAGGATCAGATTTTACTGTCAGAGGATATGTTAATGCTGATTATGCAGATGATCTTGATAAAAGTAAATCCACTACATGATATGAGTTTACACTAACTAGAGGAGCTGTTAGTTGAGTTTCAAAACTGCAGTCAGTTGTGGCTACATCATCAACAGAAGCAGAATACGTAGCAGCTACATAAGTTAGTAAAGAAATAGTGTGGTTGAAGTTGATGTTGGAAGAACTCAAATAAAAAAAAAAGAGAACATTACTCTGTTTTGTAATAACCAAAGTGCTTTGCATCTTACAAGGAATCCAGCATTTCACTCAAAGACAAAACAAATTTGAGTTCAATACCATTTTGTTCGTAAGAAAGTGGAGAAAGGAACGGTGGATATTCAAAAAATTCATATCATAAATAACCTGGTAGATTTTAGGACAAAGCAATCAACATTGACAAGTTTATATGGTGTCAAACCTCATGTGGCTTGACAAAAACGTAAGCAACATAAAACGGCAAGGTAGAAAAAAAATGGTGTGAAGATATGATTGATTATCAATCAAATCTTCAACTGAAAGAATTGTCAACAATTGTGATTGGTAGGCACATAATTGTCTCGTAATTTTGTTAGTCATTCACATAAGCTACTCCTGCCTTGGCACTCCTGCCTATAAAAAGGCAGGAGTAGCATGAAGAAATACACAACAAGCAGAAAAAAAAAAGAGATATGAGCTGAGAGAGAGAAAAAAGGGAGAGAGACAAAAATGTTCTGTATATTTTTATGAGTTTAGTTTTTTATCTTTATAATTCTCCAATCTTTCAGTAGTAAAATTCTTTTATCTTTGCCCGTAGTTTTTACCCTAAAATAGGATTTTTTCACGTAAAATCTATTTTTGTATTTTATCTTCAATAGTTTCAGTTTTATTTTAGTTACGATGCACCTCTATCTAAATCCCAATTTTTCACAACAAAGAGAAGAAGGTGGGAATAAAGGAGGAGAACGATGTAGGTGTTAGCTTGACAAATTTGCCCCCAAGGCTAACTTGACATGTCTTCACTCCGAGGTGGTGTCATCTTGGCAATAAAAACAAACTGCATTTAATGTCCACCAATCACTACCAATCAAATAGCTTGTATTTCTTAGGACTAAGCAGAAGATAGGTCAATAAGGCAATAGTTACACTTTATCAACCAAGCTGTAGTCCTTGATCAAATATGAAATGATTCATATCAAAAGACTAGCCCCTCAGATCCTCTGTCTCATCTATCTCACACAAATAGATAGTTGAGATAAAGTGAGATAAGGTTAGAATAGGGTAAATAAGACAGAGGATCATATCTCAAAAAGTAGGCCTTGCTGGAACTTTTTGGAGCCCAACTTTCCGAGCAAGAACTGCGGAGGTACAGCAACAAAGCTTGAGGTGGCAAGTCTTGTGTGTGGACTTGTGGGAGGCAACGAGTCACTTGTCTCACCTCTTCTTGAGAGCATTGGACTGATGGTCTTGCAAGCAACAACGGACAAGCAGAGCTCACATCGAAGACGTTTGCAGGCAATACTGAGCATTCAGAGGTATCATCTGTTAAGATCACTTGAAGAACTCAAAAAATATTGCCAATTATTGGGAAAGTTGCAATTCAGAGGTCCCCCCTTTTGTTCCTCTACAAAATTCCACTTACAAAATTAGGCTCCTGGTACAGCATCTTCCCCTTTCTAACGGATTTAAAGTTGGCGTCTCAAACCATGTCCTCCTTGTATGTTAGAGTAATGTAGTTGAGGTCCTCTTTTAAAGGGTTGATCCGATGGACCTCTCTCTACGTCTGTGCTTTGATGTAATTTGTCTTGAACTTCTCTTGATTAGTTTCAGATATGTGGAAACTTTGACGAGAAATTTCAAGTGGGGCTACAGGTGTCATGGTTTCTACGTTGAACGCTTTTGCTCTTGAAGTTGGAAGGTTCTGTACTTCTGTCCATTACTTTTTTTTCCATGAGATTTCGATGAGCTATTGTTTCATGGGATTTGGATACTTCAACTCTTCTGGAACTTGGTCATTCTTATTTCCAAGAAAATGTCTAACATTGCAAATTTACTTTAAACATTGAACAAAACCACTACAGTTACATTTCTCAGGAACTAGCAACAGAAAGAAACTATTGCCAACAGCAAATTCTAACTACCTAAGCCTCAGGAACTAAAGGGCAGAGCATAACAGGAGATAGTTGCTAGACTATTGTCCAATCTCTCTCTTCTAATGCACACCAACAGCAAATTCTAACTACCCAAGCCCAAGTAACTAAAGGGCAGAGCATAACAGGAGATAGTTTGCCAGACTATTGTCCAATCTCTCTCTTCTAATGCACACCCGATCAATCAATTATTGCATTCCCGAATATTATCAGGCAAAGAATTCCAGGTTTTCAAACAGGAAACTGGGGTCAAAATCCATGTTCGAGAAGTTCAAATCCCCTCCGATTGGCGAATTGGTCACTGAAGCTGGAGCTGAAATTATGTCATTAAGATCAGATTCTGGTGTTTGAGCGTTGTGGGCTACTCCTAAGTTATTCAAGTTGCTTGGAGACGGAGAGAAGTGGTTGGAATCTGACGTTGCAGGAGATACAAATGGTTGTGAAAAGCTATCCAAGAAACTGGTTCCGATCAAGCTTTCACCGAAAAAAATTTCCTCCACATTTTCATTTCCGATAGGTGTTAAGGGAAACGATGGGAAGATGTATCTGCTGATGTCCAAGTCATCTGTTTTAACCTCAACTGCTTCTCTCACGTCGAAAGACACCTCGTCGTCTGGTTGTTGTCGTTGTTGGTGTTCTTGTCTTTGTTGGAAAAGTTTGGTTTGTCTTCGGCCATCATTTACGGCGGACGATGATGGCGTCACGTGGGAACACGTATGTCTGCCTCGATAGGTTACCTCAAACGCCGCAGGGTCCTCGTCCGATCTTTGAACTTGTTTTATGGCCAAACAACCTTGTGAATGACGACAAGTGCATCTGTAGTACGCTCTGCAATTGTAACATTTCCAGGTCAGCGATCACGTTAAATCTAAACAGTAAAAAAGTGATTGATTGTTTCTTAGATTCAATTCCTAGTGTGGAACTTGGTCCTGTTCAGGATTACTAAGTGGACCTCAAAAGCCAACATCTTGTCCTCTTTTAGAAGTTTGGCAGATCATGGCTTAAGATAAGTCATAATGGCCACTCTTAGTAGCTGTCAAGACCCTATTGGCGAACCAGACCGGTTGGCTCAGTTTCTCCTCAGGGTTAGATAAAAACGGGAGAAGAAAACTGATGACAACTCGTGCTCAAAAACTTTATCATCTTTGAAAGGACAATGATTGGTGCTAGTTAGGTCAGAGTAGAGTTGGATTTCCATATAGACAAGTACTTGTGGATAAAGCAGAGAGAAAAGAGAGACTTATGATCATCAGACACATAGAATTGGGAATTCCTGAAGTCTTTAAGGGATCTAACAGAGAACTCAGCTCACCTTGGGTACTTGGATCCGAGTATATCCTTCTGCCCGTATTTTCTCCAGCTATAACCATCGTCAAATGGCCCTTCAAGACCTGTCCCTGAACAAACCTTCACTTGTTCAGTCCATCGCTGTTGTACCTTTCTGCAATACAGAAAGCCAAGCACATTCAATACGAACTCGATTATATGAAACTGATCAAGACAAAGCTCAAGTACTAGAAGCCGAAGAAAAAAGTAAGAACGAACAATAGAAGAGGAAGAAGGGATAACCTCTTCTTGAAAGCTTCTTCACTGGAGATTTCATTTCTCAGGCTGTTGTTGACACCAGAACGTTGTACTTCCAGTAAGTTTGCATTAGGGATATGATCATTAACAAGAGCACCCCAATTGAGCATTGAGAGTGATTTCTCATAGGAAGAAAGTATCTTTTCAACTAGGAATTCACGGGTTTCAGGTGAAGATGCTGCGTTGAGATTATTCTGAAGCTGTTTTGCCAGTTTCTTCCCTTGGTTTAGCTCATTAATAAGAATCTTATGCTCCCAATGTACCGACCTCTTCATTTTGATGGTAATGTACGTTAAGGCAACTCAAATTCACACCGGATTACGAGGATTGTTGCCTGTTCCAGTAACCCTTTAAGTGCTTTTCCACCTCAAGATACTTCACACGTTCAACTCCAGCAGAGCTAATATGGCCAACAAGGAAGATCACAGGACGTGTAGGATAAAATAGAAAGTTGAATATGATGATGGAAGGTCACTTGCTACAGCGGACAAAAGTAGGGAATGTTGAGGAAGAAACAGCCCGAACTACCAACTTTTAGGTACGAGGTAGAGAAAGAGAATCGGGGGATACAGAGCTTGAAGACAGAGGGATGACGATTAGGGTTATTTGTGGCAAGTAAGAAGACACATGATTGATAAACAAGCTGAGAGGAAGATCTGTGATTTTTAAAGGGAGAAGAAAGAAAAAGCAATGGGGAAAGCAAGAAAAAGCAGCTTGTCACTTCCTGAAATGGACCAGGACGAATGGTATTTCTCTGATATCATAGAAAATTAGAAATGTCTACTTCGGCTGACCATTTCAAACCCCACAACAGGCACAGGAAGAAAAGAGTCATGAATCCATCTCTCTCGCTGCCACAGTGTCTTAACTAGTGAGACCAGTCCTACCAACGCGGAAGATGGTTGGAAGATTCTTGGTAGTCTCGGTTCTTATTCAAAGATGGTTTTTAGGCTGATCGTTTTTATTTTTTTTAATTTAATTCAAACATTTGTTTATATTTTTTAATTTTGAAAAAATATGAAATTCATACAAACTAGTTTTTATTTTTACTTCTATCTTTTCATGATGTGATCTATTATCAATTACATATATTATTTAATATATTAATTATTAATAAAAATTATGAATAATTTAATATTGTATATTTAAGAAATTAAAATTACTTGCTAATAATATACAATTATTACCGGTCAATCTTTTACATATTCTGTACGTTTTTTTAATGAATATAAAAATTAATTGAAACCAAGGGCCTGATGGCTTCGTTTTCTCCTCGATTACGCCTAGATGAGCTCATGTGGCCACGTCTTTCCACGTTCACATTGCAAGCATTATTTAATGATTCCAATTTCAATCCACGTGCATTAGGTATATAATAAATAAATTGCTAAATATTCATAATAATTATAAATTATATATTCTAAATATACCATTTAACGAATTAAAACTTTAAAATTAAACAATAAACTCAATTCAATTGATATTTATATTTATATATTTAAAGTATTTGTTGAGATTTGGCTCCTTTGTTGTCCCGTATTGGTTGGGGACAACAATTGAAGCAAAGCTCTTTCCTATATAAGGAGGTTGCTACCTCCTTATTTTAGCACACCAAACAAAGTCAAAGATTTGTATGACAAATTTGACTCTAGTTAAATTCCTCTTTTGAGGTGAGAGTTGGAG
>JANSVA010000009.1:29321184-29348006 GCA_025504915.1 Erythroxylum reticulatum | reverse complement strand
TTCTCTCGGTTCCCTTATTACGCAGCCCCGATGTCATAAGAGAATGAACTAAAAACAAAGAGTTTACTAGAGTATTGGTCAGGATGACCCTATATCGCCCTACCTCTTGGTCCTATTTATGGAATGATTAAAGTAAACAATTACACAAGTAGTTACCCAAGGCCGATGGCAGCCTATCAAATTGAGCAAAAATGGGCCGCTAATTTCTCACTTGTTCTTTGCTAACAATCTCATCCTGTTCTCTGAAGCCTCAATGGCTCAAGTGGCCGTACTTCGTGATACCCTAGATTTCTTCTGTGCTGCTTCAGGGTAACATATCAGTCAGGATAAATCTCGGTGTTATTTCTCTAAGAATATCCCTACCTCGACGTCTCGCTGCTTAAGCAATCCTCTGGCGTTCACTCAGACCAATAACTTAGGTCGGTACCTCGAAGTTCCACTCCTCTACGAATGAGTGAACAAGAGAACTTATCAATACATTCTGGACAAGGTCCACAACGTTTAACGAGCTAGTCTGTCAATCTTTTGTCCTTCGTAGGTCATATCACTTTAGCTCAATCCATCATAGCAGCGCTTCCCAGCTACAATATGTAAAGGGTCTGGCTGCCTCGCCGTCTTTGCGATGAAATGGAGAAGATTACGCGCCAATTTTTGTGGGGCTCGTCTAATGGTACTAAGAGGATTCCTTTAGTTAAATGGGAGGACGTCTGTGAACCTAAAAAGATGGGAGGCCTGGGCATCCAGAAAATTCGTGAAACCAATGATGTCTTCTTAGCCAAATTAGGATAGACCTTGATTGAAAATCCTAACGCTTTATGGGTTAGAGTTCTCTCAGCGAAGTACAACTTGGATGTAAACAATCTCCCCACCACCATAAACACAACTGGTGGTTCAATGATCTAGAAGAACATAAAGTCTACTTGGCACCTAGTGATTCAGGGCATGAAATAGGTGATCGGAGATGGTGCCAGAACTCAATTCTAGCTAGATCCCTGGGTTGCAGGAGTGGGACCTCTTATTAACCAAGCTACCACCCCTATTACTACTCCTTATAGTAACCTCAGTGTCTATCATTTTGTGGACATTGACAGTAATTGGAATTGGGACGCCTTTCAAAGATGCCTCCCGATGGAGATCTACCGTTTAATAGCAGGAACCTTCCCCCTAAGGCCGTTCCTAGGGCATGATAAGTTATGCTAGGGCCTGTCCGATACAGGTCAATTCACTGTAACTTTTACTTACTCCATGATAATGGATCAAGAGGACACCGATTTTACTAGAATTTGGAAGACAATCTGGCACTGGAATGACCCTCAACGCATTCGTTCCTTCCTCTGGCTCCTCATACAGGACAGGTTACTTACTAACCAACATCGGCCACGCAGGCACCTCACAACGGTTGGAACTTGTTATCACTGTGGTCTTGAAGAATCCTCGCAACATTCGATGAGAGACTGCGTCAGAGCTCGTTAAATGTGGAGCACATTTCCGCCACACCTTGTTAATAATGACTTCTTCACTTTGCCCTCTTGCCAGTGGCTCTTTACCAACCTCCAACCCCACCGACAAGTGTTTGGCCAAGATTGGTTGACTTTATTTGGCAGGATGTGTTGGTTCTTATGGGCTTGGCGTAATGGGTCCCTTTTTTATGCTCATTTTGTTTGGCCATCCTCACCTATTTCTGTTATTTTGTCTTATGCAGAACAGATCTACAAGTCAACTGCGTGGCAAAGGAGCACTGCTACGGGACATTGCCAACGCTAAGAACAACTCATAGGCTGGTGTAAACCTACTCTCAGGTGGGTCAAGTTAAACATAGATGGCACTTGTAAACATTCTTTCTCCTCGGTTACAGCAGGCGGCCTTATCCAGGATAGTTCTAGCAATTGGCTTGGAGGTTTAATCCAGAATCTTAGCTGGTACTCTTCGGTGTCTGCGGAACTCTGGGGAGTGTACACTGGGCTCACGCTAACGTAGAACCTAGGTTATCGCCAGATTGAACTAGAAGTGGACTCGGTAGTGGCAATCAACCTCATCTTTTCCTTGTCTAGTCGTTCCACGATCCACAATCCCATAGTTCAGGGTATTAATGAACTGTTTACGCAGAACTGGACGGTTGTGCATCGTCATATCTACTGCGAGAGTAACAGATGTGTGGACTGCCTAATGACCTATGCTGAGCATTTTGTGCTAGGAACCACTTATTTTGATCTTCCACCCATTGGGTGTCATGTTCTCCTTTTAGAGGATATGTCGGGAATCTGTTTCCCTAGACTCGTCGTGTAATTGGTTTTCTTCCCTCTTATAAAAAGAAATAATAAGAATTTACCATTTGTAGTTATAGACCTTGGCCTCATTGGATTAGCTACCAATCAACTATTTTTTTAGCTGATTTGTTATTTACAGTTGTTTGACCCGTCAAATAGTTACTAAAGTTGTTTAGAGAGTAGCAGATTTATTGGCTGATTTAAAACAATCAACAAAAAATAAAAAACGCTCATATATAGGAGCGTTTTCTACTAACAAACAAAATTTTAAATATCAAAACCTTTAAATTATGTTGCTAAGTTGTGTAAGATCTTGTTGTTTAAATTGTATTCTTGATTAAGTTGCAATTACGTACCACACGCGTCATATTTTTTTTGGTTCTAATATACAACAATCTTTTATAAGTAGGATAACCTAGTTGAGGTTCCTAGATACTTACGGTTTTAGGAACAATGTTTGTTCTTATAATTGTTTTATGTAGTTATAGGTTAAAAATAAAATGTTGACCTTAAACGAAAATGAAAATAGAAAGAGTTGCATAAATTTTTCATAGATGGTGAAACAATACAGGTGAGCATAACTTCTCTAAAATCTAAATTCTTATAAGAATATTCAACGAAATACTAAGATAAATAATATTCATACCCTTTTAATTTTTTTTAAATTCATGTCCCCATAAGTTTTACACATAAATAACTAATATTAAACATTTAATTTTACCAAACATCTTTAACAAATAGTTAATGCAATCCGCTAGTCAAATCAACTGATTTAATCAGTTATCAGCTAACAGTTAATAATGTGAGCGGGACCATGGACCATCGAGCAGGACCAGGCAGAGAGCTAGTCATGCCAGAAGGGCCCATGACTAAAGCTAGGGCCAAAAGACTTAAAGAAGCTCTTTATACGCATGTGGGCTTTTATCTTGAGAGGTTGGTAAGCTCCAAGCCTATTGGAGGAGAGTTTAATGGAATTGAGCCCAAACTAATTCATTTAACTCAAATCCTTGGACCGGATACACTTGGAGCTTGAAGACAAGAAGACTTGGGCTATTTTAATGCTTTAACACTTAAGCCCAATGAGTATTCGGTGCGCCATTTATTTTATTAGTGGGAGTGGGCTATTTAATTCACTTAAGCCCAAGAGCATATGGATCCAGTAGTGGCGTCATACATCAGACTTATTTATTTAGTTTTTGGACTTTGTTTTATTTTAGGTTTCCATGTATTTTTAGCCAACCTTTTATTATTTAACTTAGGTATAAATATGTATCTTTAGGTCAAAATTTCGCAACTTTTAGATTAGAATTGCTGGAGTGTTGTTGGCTTTAATAGGGAGAGACATTGTTCTCTTGTTCTTGTTACCTTTCGAACCATCTTTTACTTAAAATTGCTTTATCAATTGTGGCGTGTCGATTGTTCATTTCTCTTGGTTTTATTTTGATCATCGGGATTGTTTGGAACAAGAGGTGTCGTAGAAATCAAACATTGCATATCCTTATTTTCTTGATTATTGAATTCGAAAATTTCATCCTTCTTAATTCCTTAAGGTCGAAAACTCACCAAAATAAAACACCCATCGAAAACACCATCAAATCAACATCAATCCTTCCGTGGTGTGCGTTAGTTAATGCAATCAGCTGATTGTCAAACAGGACCTTTATGATGCTTCTTGTTAAGTATCTTAAACATTATTACAATATATATTCTT
This sequence comes from Erythroxylum reticulatum, assembly GCA_025504915.1. NCBI lineage: Eukaryota > Viridiplantae > Streptophyta > Magnoliopsida > Malpighiales > Erythroxylaceae > Erythroxylum > Erythroxylum reticulatum. The sequence continues at coordinate 29,344,028 of JANSVA010000009.1, read as the reverse complement.
TCTTGCTAAATTACTTTGATTTGATGTATCTTTAGCTATGAGTGAAAAATAGAACCAATTCAGATAACTTAACTGTAAAAATTTTGAACCGATGAATTTTTCAATTTGATTTTAAACTTTTTATTTTTATTTACTTGAACAACCCTTATTGTTAAAAATCGATCAATTTATTAATTAATCAAATAATTTTAGTAAACTAATCAATTTTTATAGACCAAAATAAATTAATTAATTTTTATTTAATAGTTTCTTTTTTAATTAAAATTTAAATTAAGAATAATCTTATTTCAAATTCTTCAATTTTATTCAATCTTTAACCGATTTTACAACGGTCTAATATTGATTAAATCTTTTAAATTTTAAACATCTTATCTTATAGTTATAAAGTTCAGTGTTCTTTAGACAAATTTAGGTAGTACATAATTTAAAAAAAACTCTTTATAAATTAAGGGTAAGATTGCGTACTATAAAACCTCACCAAATCCTGCGCCTCAGCGAAATTTCTATTGGGTATTGTTGTAGTTTTTATTGACCATTTATGGGTTAGAATATTTTATTTTAATTTAATTTGAAAATTTCTCAAATATTTTATTTAAAATATATAATCAATATTTTATTACATATATGTGTATATGTGTGTGTGAGAGAGACATTTTGTGTAATAAACTGTGAATTGTGAATAAGAGTTGACGATAAATTATTCAAAGATTATAAAAACCAATAAAATTATAAGATTTATGCTTAATTTATATGTATTTAAATTTTATTTAAATACATATAAAGTGAAGTATATTCATTTATAGTATTTTTGAATGTATTACAACAAACATGTGGATCATGCGGTTAAAGTAAAGATTGATGATAGTGATAGACTGCTTTAACATTTTTTTAAAACGTCAGCATTTGCTTTTCATAACCTATCTATTGTCTACTTTATTTGGAACTCGCTCGTTGCTGCCTAAAAGCTAAAATATACTTGACTTTATGAGTTGGAATGATATATTTAAATCAATCACTTGTTATTACGAGGAACGTACATAAATCTCATAATTGAAAATATTTTCGTGCCTCCATAGCCATTGTTGACGTAATTTTCTTCTGATTAATCAAAAACGCTTACGAGAGAATTCAAGGAACCAACAGTTCCCAAAACAAAACCAGAAGAAAAGACAAGAAACAAAAGCGTGTCGTGGAGGTTGAGCGAACTGGAGCGTAGGGCGAGGGTTCCCATGCTGGGGGTTAGAATCATGGAATAAAACAACTCCTGATTCTCCTCATCGGACACTTTCCTTAGAGATGCATTAAATTTATACTTATAACTTTGACATGTCCTAAGTTGGCTAAAACAAAAAGGATGAAATAATATTATTAGCTAGGCAATTTCTTTTTACATCTGAATTGGTGGTTTGGGAGTATATTCTCTCACTTATCTAGTTGATGTTGTTTTTGTAAGCTGATTTGAATTAATAATGTTTTATCCTTTTCAAAATAATATTTTTAATAATTTAAAATTTAGTTAAATTATGAAAAAAAATCGTATCTTTTATTATGAGACATTCAAACCGAAATAAACAAAAACTTGTATTATAAATAGATATTTTATGTTATAGTTTCGATTCCTCGTCATTTGTACACAAGAAAAGTCGGGCTAAACCTTTAAAAAAAGAAAAAACCCTTGGGCTTACTTACCCTGATAGTGAACTGAAAGGACCAGGGCCTTACGTTGTTCATCGGAAAGGGCCACATTATGTTATTGTACTGATTCTATTTGTAGTACTAACGATGACTACGGTCTTTAATGTTAAGTGATTTAAAATAATTTAAATGAAAATCAGTATTAATATAAATTACAAAATTAGTTTTTTAAAAATAAATTAAAAAAGATCGGCTCTTCTATTCTAGCCCATTTTTAAATTTATTAGAGTTTCTTATAATTTAACGTATTATTAAGAGACTTCTAATTTTAATTTTATAACACTCATTCTTTGTGTATTAATTTCTATTAAAAAATATAATTATTCTCCAAAACTATATTATTTTTCACACGTAACACTCTACTTAGTGTTACACAACATCACTTTGAAATTCATTATTAACATTTATAAAAGAAATTAATGACAGAAAGACTTGTGTTATAAATTTTAAAGCAAAAAAAAATATTATTAATAACTTTTAAATTTTAAAAATATTAATAATATATCAAATTATAGAATTTTACCCTTTAAGTAATTTATAGCAACTATTGTTGAGATGTCAAGTATGGGTAGGAATTTCACATTAAAAAGAGATGAAATTAGTGAATGATATATAAGTGGAAAAGATCTATAAACCTAATACTTTAAAATTTTGGGTTAAAATGTGATGTCAAAATTGACAAGTATGTTCTTTCACTAGATTCATGATAAAGATCTCTCGTAAAAGTGGGCACCTCAAATCTAACAGGTGGTATCCCCAGATCCAACAAGTGGTATTAGAGTTAATGGTTTACTAAGGGACGAGTATGGAGGTGATAGTCAGATCCTGTGATTGCTTCCCATAAAGAAGAGCAAAGAGACTCCTATGAGCCCAGACCAATAGAGTATAAGGATTCTTAATAACACTATATACTCGAGTTATTAAACAAAAAGACTTTCGTTCAAAAAAGAATTTAAGCTTAATGTAAAAGCTCACACTTAAGGAGTAGATTATTGTGATGTCCAAAGAGATAGAAATAATATATAATATATAAATAAAAAAAACTCATAAATTTAATGCCTTAAAATTTTGAATTGAAGTATACCGTTTTCTTTGGATGAACATCTTCCATGAAATTATAACCATATTCAACAATTATATCCATCATAAGAGAAGACAACATTCTGATTGGTTCTTTTGATTCTATTAGGATTTGGATATGTACGCGATGGGCTCGGTGATGGAGTTGGGCTTTTAGCATTGATTTCCTGAAGGAGCTATCCTTACTAGACACGCACACTTGACCTATAGGATTTAAATTTAAATTAAGAAAATTAATACATTCCAATTCGAATTTATTCAAATTTCTGGTATATTTACAAAGTCTTCATATTTTTACTGTGTCGAATTATAGGTTTTTTTCAATATAAATTTAATTTATTAAAACTTAAATTAATTTAATTTAAATTCAGATATATCAATATTTTAAATTAATTAAACCTTAATTTAACTTTTTAAATTTTAATATATTTAAACTCAAATTTTGAATTAAGTGTTTTTTAATAACCAAAATTAAAAGAAAACGTGTAATCATAATTGAAATTTGATTTGATCGATTAAATTTTACTTTAATTTTTATGAATTTTCAAAATATTTTAATAAATTCAGTTGCAAATTTATTTATTTATATTTTATACTCATTTAAAATTAATCTCTCTGTTAATTAAGGATAAAATGGAATCATTTTCGACATAAGATTTATTAAAAATGTCAACAGTTACATCTCTGGATAAACAATGAGGCCTCACAAATTCTTACATCTAAATGAAGTCGACATATGGGAAAGTTTTACAAACTTGAAAAAATAAAAGAAGAGTGAAATTAATATATCAAATTAATTAAATCTTCCAAGCTAATAGAAACTCCTACAGATCAGGAGCTGGATTTCTTCAGCTGTTTTCTGCGACTAGCAAACACTTCGCCGTGTCTCATTAGCCAAAACCTCTCTATTTCTTCAGCTTTACGACCTGCAATTCTTCCCGCGATCAGACCCCACCTGTAAGTTTAGCTTCATCATCATCTCTAAACAAGAAAACTTGGCTAACATGCAGCAGCTTTGGAAAAGAGTTAGTACCAGCCAACTGAAAGTTTAAAACGAGTCATTAAAAGATAATGTAATGTGGATTTGGCCAGTTCTCTATCCTATTGATTTGTAGCATTGCTATGTTAGGTTTGTCCTAGGAAAAGTGGAGTGTTCTTGGCAGTAAAAGAAAAAGAAACGAAACCATATTTCTGTCTGCAGCAACAGTTTTCACTGGCGTGGGAAAGGAAAGGAAGTGCGTAAGGTTCTGATTATATTTTCCTCTACCTGTCTCCAACGAGCTTATGCATTCTGTAAATGAGATCTTCCTCTTGTTCTGTCATGTTAATGAACTCCCATTCAATACTGCTAACCTCTGTGTACAGAAGACAAGAAGAAAGAGAGCTTTAGCCGAACAAAAAAGATGAAATCAAAGAATCCATAAAAGAAACAATGCACAGCAGAAATGGAAAAGGTAAAGAAGCAAAACCCACAAAAGATTTGGCAGAAGGAGAAGGAAAGAGATTAAGAACAGAGGAAAACGTGCGAGTAGAGTGAAAGCAACTCACCTTCAGATGAACAGTTTGACGTTTTTGCTTGTTTCCGGCGACGTTTATCCATACAGTAATTTGCTATAAGATGTTCAGATAAAGACAATATTGAACAGCACCAAGAAAGAAATGGATTGGAGGGAAACGGCAGAAAGATTTGTGAGTTTTACAGGGGTTAGGAGGATGGAGAATTAATGGCTTCACAGTAACCGGAAATTTGGGACTTTAAGATTACGAGTAGGTAGGCATAGGGAGACGAGCTAGAAGCCTCCCCTTGGGAAAACCAAAGTTGTGAACGACAGATCTTACCAAACATACAAAAGAAAGTTGTTTGACTTGTAGTTGTCCCTCTTAACGATGAATATACCAATTTCAGGGTCATGCTCAGGCAAGTGAAATGACTCTGTCATCCTCCTCCTGGTACGAATCTGATATGAGTAAATAATAAATACCTCGTATGCTTAACTAGATGTCCCTGACTTACCATAAAGTTCAAACTCTAGGACTGATAAAAAAGTGGGTTTGACTTAGAGTTCATTAAATTTTAGGCTTATTCAGAAGAATGTTAGGGTACATTTAATTTAAGATTTTTAAAAATTGAATTTCGATTACTTTTTCAAAGAGAAAATAGACAGGATAAGCATAGAAAAGTCCATTTGTTTTGCAAGTCTTGTGTAAAAGAGGCCATTTTTACGTATACTCCGCAACCTCAGCTGAACTACCAATCTCTAGCTACGCTGCACAAACGAAAGGTCACCCTTCCCAATGCTCCAAAACAGCTCCTTCCTGAGAGAGGCTAAAACCCCTTTTTTGTGTGTCCTTTTCATTTTGACCTTGCATTTCATCCAAACCCGTACCGACTGACGCTCTTAGCACCAAACATGTCGTATCATATGTCGTATCTAACAGTTCTTCGCTGAAAGATTCGTCCAAATCTCCACGTCTCGTCCTATTCATACAGAAATCGACCGTGCAATAAGAGACAAGGCTTGACAAGAGGTTGGGCTTCAAACGTAGCTGCTGGTCCAACCACCAAACTTGAATAGAAAAAAGAATACAGAAGAATTCGATATCAATCAATTAGGTTTGTCAAAGAATCATAATCTTAAGGAAGAACATATTGCCTGTGTCCCGCACAAAAATAATATTTTTTCTTTTCATGTGTGTTTGAACTCTTCCACTTACTGAACAAGCCATATCATTGCAGAAGTAAGAGTTGAACATCAACTAAGACTACAAGAGCAATTTTACAAAAACAGTAAGATTGGTTGTTGCAGCCCACAAATCATCCATCTCATGACTTCGTAAACCTTATCTTATAAAAACATCTAAAGCTATAGGAATTTTGTATAGCAGGAAAAAGGAGTGCACCCTCCGAATACAGCTTCAGAAATTCCTGGCCTGAGAAGACACAGGCCTGGCCTGAACAGTTCAGTTAAAACTTCAGGGCTGGGATGGGGAAGGAGAGCTTGGAGGCTTCAGATCGGGATACTGCAAACACAGGAAAGGCATTCATCTATTCACTACTGCTTAAACCAACAAAAAAATGTATTCACTGACAAAACTTGCTCAGGTGCTTTGAGAATTACGTATGGATATGGTGACCGTGAGTTGGAGAACTTGGATTCTGATTCTGCCTTAACTTCAACTTTGGGCACCGAATTTATTTGCAGAGGCTCTTCAGGAGTTTCTGATTTCTGTACATTTTCAGACGCAGGAGGTTCTGAGACTGCCTCCGGAGGTGCAGTAAGACCCTTACCAGTGTCTGTTGTTGGTAGAAGAGCCGAACCAATTTGCTATAATACGATTTAATAACAACAGGTTGAGTTAAAAGATAAGCACATATCTTCAAAGAAATCACAGAATTATGCTTACAAACCTTTACTTCATCAACAAGCTCTTTAGGTGCAACCTTTGTGTTCAAGAATTCATCTACTTGCTCCAATGTTTTCTTCCTGTCCTGTATAGAAAAAAAAATCTAATGCGAGAACTAAAGCTGGTTTTGTTTACAATTACAAGATCAAAGATTTAAGGACTCGAGCTTTGTCCAAATGGATACTCAGATGCTATCTCTTAGGAAATGCCTCTATCAGGTTTAGAAAGGTATGGAGGTACCTCTGCAAATAGGAGTTTCTTGCTGGCAAACTGAATAATAGCAGCGGAGCCTAATAACTGGAGTATTGTTTCCACCTGAAAAGTTTCATCCATATATGTGAAAATTGTAACTTGGTGCACAAAAATCTTAGTCAGCCGAAAGACAAGAAAAAGAGTAACAGAAGTAGACCTACTTTATGATTTTACTTATTCCAAAAAGTACCCACATAAACTTAATTAAAATATATATTTTCGCATCTTTAATATCAAAGGTACATTTTTTAGTACAATTTTTTAAACCATAAAGATATTTCTCTGGAAAAAGTGAAATTACATACAAAGTTGGTATCTTTTATCCCCATAAAGTTAGTAAAATAATGGATCAGAAGTGAAAAGACTGCAAAACCAACCTCAGAAAATGCCAATGCACCTAAACCAGCAGCAACTGCGATCCCTAAGGTAACTGGCACGGCATCAGCGCCTTCCTGCAACATAATATCATGAATAGAACTGTGAAGAGAGTTTACAGGAATATAGAGACACATGGGTCAGATTCCCAACAGGAAAGTGATGTGAGAATTTAGCAACACTTGAGGCGGGACGTATCAGGTTGTTTTGTATATAAACCATTCTTTATCTTTGTTCTTAGCCCGATGTGGGAATCCTTAATAGTTATATAAATAAACAATGGAATAGCGAATGAGGAGACTACATACCTCAAAGGCACTGCTGATGCCATCTGTGATAGCATCAAGGCTTAATGCTTTCTTAGGAGAAGACCAAGGGAGGCCACTATTCTGCAAAACAAGATTTCACCTCAAATTTTAATGTCTCTTTTTTGTATCAGATGGAAAAGTTTAACATTCGACCCAAAAACGTGAGGAATGTTAAAGAAAAGCTCCAAATACCATCCATCCACGGGGTCCTTCAGCACCATCTTTTATTGCATAAGCAGCTTTGAATCCATTAACAGTGACCAATTCGGCAACCACTTCAGAGTTCCCATCATATCTGGTTTATTCATTCATGTAGGCTTCAGAATTTGCATATAGTAGCAAACAACTATTAAAATCTGATAGTATCTTCTGGTTTGTAATGAAATCACAAAATAAGATCCAAAATGGTATGAGTGATTGTGCATGAATGGAAAGTAAAAAAAATTTCTGCATTCTACAACGTATATTGGCTAACATAGGTACAAGGTACTCTTGTTTTTTTTTTTAGCAGCACAATGTACTGAGTTTATATGAATCATTTATAACAAACATAACCAGAATTCTTATGCCACATATTGGCGGCTCAGCTCATAAAATTGAACTCGGAATTTCACATTTGTAGTCAGTGAATCTAGTTCCAAACTCAGCCAAATTCCAGGAAAAAGGGGGTAATTGACGCATTCCAATTCCTGAATCAGTTGTATCTTGATGAACCAAGTTTTTTCCTACTTGGTGACTAGACATTGATAAGAGCAATGAATTCAAAGTAAGATACGGATGAGGTAAATCTTACTTGTCTAGGATGATCAATGTAGTACTTTCTGGTTCCTTAAACTTCAAAGATAGCCTCTTCAGGAAACCTTGTTTGTCTTCAACTTTGTAAAAGATCGACACCGGCTTCTTACTCAATCCCCTGACATCAGGCGCCCCCACTTGTCTAAACTCCGGCGGAGCTCTTATATCAAGTAACTGCGCATTCACGTCATCACCCAACAACTCATAAGCTTTTCTTGCAGATTCAACACCCCATGGCTTTGAACTCTTAAGAACCTGGAATAAAACCAATGGAACTGCCAAAGCTGTCACACCACCAGCTATCACTGTTGGGTTTTCTTCTGAATACCTGATGAATCTATCAAAAACTCCGTTTAAATCAAAGTCTGGTATAGAAGACCCTACTGTCTGCTCTAGAGCTCCCTCATATGTTAAAGCTTTTGCCAGTCCTGTACTAAGAACTGAGGAAAGTAGAAGCAAACCCCCATTAAAAGCCCTTGATAAGCATTCTTGTAATTCTGGTAGCTTTGTGCTTGAAGAAGCAGAGGAAGAAATTTTGAGTGATGTTGTAGGCAGAGCTGAGATTCTGCTAGCTATTCTTCTTCTCTCGCAAAGAACAGATGCTGGAATTAACCCTGCAGCATTGAGGGCCTCCATGGCATAATTCTTTGTCAAGCTGAAACTTCAGACAGCATCAAAGATCAAACTTTTTATTTTCTTCAATAGGTAGAGTTTGTCTGCTTGCTTGCTTGTTCTTTCTAGGATGACTGATGGAAGATGAACAGAGCTGACAAGCCATTTAGTTTCGCTGGTGCACTTTGAGTGGGGAGAGGTGCTTACATGGCACAGGATATGGATATCCAGGCCACTCATTGCACGACACGTGTAGTTGAGATGAGAGTTGGACAGTAGTTTGCCGGATGACTTCAAAAGTCGTGTAATTGTGTGGTTGAAATGGAAGAGGAAAGTTTTGGGTAGTACTGTCGTATACAGAGTAGTACAGGTCATTACTAATTGGAAATTTGGTCTGTTTTTGGAGTCTGGACAGTAATCGTCACTGCATTTACAGCCTCTTGCGATTTGCGAACTTACGAGAAGTTGTCTGCTTGAGATATAAAAAGAAAAGTTTGGAACGATTTGATCTGAAGTCTATGGATTACAAATCTGGCCTGATTTGATTAAACCCCGTTTTAAAAAATAACATGTTTTATTCAAGCCTTACAAAGAAAACCTGGGAGCAATTAGAACCAATGAAGAAGAATTATGTTACATGAGAATACACAAAAATGGTTAAGTGAAAAACTGAGGCAAGTAAAGAAGAAAAGGCCTCCTATAAAAGATCAAAAAAGTAATCTAAACCTTGTCCTATTTCCCAAATTGAAATACCACATCCCCATAATCGTGCTTCTTCTAGCCGCATTGAAACGGATGTCAATGTTGGGTAGAACACTGCATGTTTCAACTGTTCATCATCTACATAAAGGAAAAAATGCTCAGCACTGTTATTTTCCCATTGCAATTTAGGCTTATGCTTCTCCAGTAATGAAAGGTAATCCCTTCCAGTGATCGCTCCGCCCCCAGAACCTGCAGTTTTACAGCAGATTAGATGTCCCTAACAAATGCCACAACTAAATTGATCAGAAGATGATGAAATGACCTCTGGAACACACTACTTGACATGAATAATCAAGTTTGAGAGTTCAATGTGAATTGTATAACGTATCTTAGGTCATGACTTGCTGGTTTATATTACTGGTTGGAAGACTCAGTAGGCAGTAAATGATGCAAATGGCAACAAGTGAAGAAAATAATAAAAAAGAAAGGACCTCAATTAGAGTTCCTATTAAACATTTGTTGCTGTCTTCTCCATGTTTATCTACGCAAACTACGGATTTCTCCACAACAATCACATTAAGCAATACACAACAATACAAACAAATAGTATAAAATGTACCTCCTGAAAGGACAAAATCATTCCCATAGAAGTTAATGCCAAGGAATATCTTGTGCACTAAGGTTCGTGCGGTGTAGGGATTGGTACCAAGAAGCAGTTTTAATGTGAAACGGATCCACTTCAATGGTGCATTTGGACCTGGATTAGGAGGACCTGAGAAGTCATATGTCATAAGGGAGAAACCATCCACAGCATCAGTCAACCCCTGCAGGTCATCTGGGCCAAGGTCATGCGCTTGAAGCTTCTCTGAACGTGGTGGACCAATAACATAGATCAACTGTAAATGTTTCCCATTATTCCTAGCTGAGCTCACAGAATGTAGTGCATTCCCAAGTTGTTTGATAAACTCAAGTGCCTGGGCGTGAGCAAGAAGGAATAATCAAGAACATATAAACGATTGGATCATTTTAGTAAGTTCAGGTTCCAGTAAATGCTTTTTACATGAAAAGGTACAAACCAGGACATAATTACTTGATTAGGCGTGCAATAACTTCTAGATAAGGCATGAATGTGTAACATGTTTCTACATATTGCATGTCAAGAAACCACTGTTGGCTAACATTTAGCCGTGCCTATGATAATACCAAAGGTCAGATCCTACAAATTAACGTCATGTAAATTGTCACCTTATTCCTCATGTCAGGGTCATGCAAGACACCATAAGCAGTCCACGTAGACCAAGATTCAAGTATAATGCCATCGTAAACCATTTCCCTGAACATACATGTGAAACAAGCAACACACAATCAATGAAAATTAGACCCCAGTCACATAAACCTTTTTATCATTATTGAAAATTCTTAGTGATTAAGACCTGTCTATAATCTTGTTTTACTTAAGAATTAAGAATGTCGAGAAGAAACAGAAGACTTACTCGCACTCTGACACTATAAGCTTAATAGCTTTGTCTCTCAGTTTCTTCTTTCTAAGCAAATCCATTGGCAATGCTTCGAGAACAACTCTAGGCAACACCTACAATAGAAAACACAAATTTTGCACAACAGATAAAAGACTTCGATTTAAAAGACCTATACAACTTCACAGAAGATAAAACGGATTAGTAAACATAGCCAAGAACAAGAATAAGCCTTAAGCTTTTAGGGATTAAATGATCACTTCCAATATTGAACCTCTAACAACATCCTAATATTGGTGTTCACCCCTTCATAATTGGCAGATTTAGGGGTTTTGACAGGATGAAGATATGTTACACATAAACCAGTTAATTCATGAAAACCACCCAAGTTTGTCTGTTTGCTTCATTCATATTTGCAACCAAGGAAAGAAGACATGGTAGTTTAGTTACCAAAGCATCTCCGTTCCTTCTAAGCTCTGAGATCCAACCTTGATCAGCGTTATGTCTTCCCTCCAGTACCAAACTCTTGCCTTGGCTAGCAACCCAAAAGAACAAAGATGAACTCATTCTCACAACAACAATCGCAGTTGAAAAAACCAATTCTTTCTTATCCAAACTCACGCATACCTCTTCAGATCATACCATACGGGAGATAAATGTGTAAACTTGTTGGTGAACCGTTTTGCCATTTCGTAGCCCTTAGAGTTCCTGCAAACTGAACCACATAAGCGGATACTCAACCGAAGTTCAAAAATCACAACAAACAACCAAGAACCTACCAAGGAGTAATATAGGCCAATGCAGGATAGGTATAATGCCTGTGAGATTCATTGCTTGAAACTTTATAATTCCCCTGAAATATGATAACTTTAAAGATTTAGATAAGAGCCGCCAAGAATTGTACAAAAGCACAATCTCGTCATCGTCTTCTTACAGCGAGGATTTCCAGGTAAGTTAAGTCTGTCTCAAAAAGGCCGTCCACTTCTGTATGTGAAACTGTTACCGTGTCGTTCGTCTTCGGTCCGTACTTGATACTGTAAACGAGTACAGACACGCCGGGAATTATGATGAAGAAGAGGATGAAAGTGAAGATGAGCTTGCCATCGGCCGCCGATGACTCCTCAAACTGATCAACTCCAGTGGCCGTGTCTGTTCCAGTTCGACGGTGATCAGAACTCGGAGCGACTCGGCGATCTCTCCTCTTCGCCATTTAGACTTGCCTCGGAATATGAAACATTAACAGGGTCGAGCAATGGAAATGGCACTGGAATCTAAGAGTAACGACGTCGCTTTGCAAACAAACTAGGGTTTGGGCCTGAAACTGCCTGAACAAAAATATATACATATGTGTGCCCCAATTGACATCGTAGGTAGGAAAGGAATGGGCGGGTCGGATCTGGGCCCATTGGACAAGCTAAAAACTCTGAAATCCAGTTGGTGTTCTGATCCAACAAAACAATGCGTTTTTCACCAATTTCTTCAAATTTAATTTTAATTTATTAAGTTCGAATTAAGTTTAATCTTTTTTTGTATTTTCTACCATAAGCTATGGTTATCCACAATTTTCAGATTTTGATTTTTTCTACACAATTTGAGTTTTTTTTATTACTTGAAAAGGTTTTACATTATTGAAAGCAAAATTTTATAATCAAATATATAGTAATTTTTAAAATAAAAGCATTTTGTAACACTTTGATTAAAAATAATGGTATAATACACTTAATATAAATATTATATGTAGATTAATTAAATGTTAATGACATAATAATCCAAATCTAAATCACCTCTTAAATTTGATTGTAATAAATTAAATTTGATTTAATAATTTAAGATAATTATAATAAATTATTAATTTATCTCGAATTTAATTAGTTCAATTTAAATTTAAGAATTATGTTGAATTGTCGGATAAGCAATATTTGATTGTTCTATATATAATATTTATAATACCTATTTTTCATCATTAATTTTAAATAAAAAATAAGAAAAAGATTCTCTTATTGTAATTTATCATAATTTTATTTAAATTATCTGCAATACAATTGCCAACCTACAAAGTGATTCATGAATTATTAGAAGTGTAGTTGTATTTTGATTTGATTTTGGTTGGGTGTATATAATGATTTATAAAATAATATTAAATATTTTGTTGAAAAGCAAAGGCATTTAATTTTTCTTTCTGTATAACAATCTCTTTATTAAGTAGGACCTTTTGATTAAGTACTTGTTTGCATAGGTTTTTGGAAAGTTAATAAGTACTTTTTTGGACCACAAATTAAATCTTTTGTAAGAAAAATAAGTGTTTAGCTGTAAAATAAAAAATTACTTTTTAAATATATATGATTTTTTTTGCAGCTAAAATATAGCTTTTTAAGAAGCTCAAATTTGGAGCTTCTCATAAAAAGCCTCTCAAATGACTTTTTCGGGTAGATTTTTTATATCAATTAATGAGTCTATTTTTTAGTCCCTTTTGTTCTTGTGTTTTACACATAACTCCTACAATACTCACAAACTCATTTTCATGTTTACTCAACTTGATATTTATTGTGGGATTCATATAATATTATTTGACTTTTTATATGTTTTAATATTTATTTTTGATATTAGTTTTGCTTATGTTATAATCCATATAAAATTTTTGGATAGATATATTTTTATTTATGTTTCATATGGTTTAAAATTATATAATAATTAATATATTGTAATTTGCATATTGTTTATTATACTTTAAATATTATTTATATGCATAAATATTATTTATTACAAAATAAAATATATTTATAATTAAAAGTATTTTTATTTTTATGTTGTCAAACAGTCTATTATATGAAACTCTTTCAAAAAAACTCTTTTTTAAATGATAGTAAAACAATCAATTGATTTTTTAGAAAAGTTCTTTTAAAAAAATCTACAGAAAAAAAACTCTACTTACAATAACGTAAAAATCCAACTAAAAAGCGGTTAAATAGGAGTAAGTTTTTTTTTGAAGAGGAAAGAAACCCGAGACATATTACATGACTAGTCTAGGGAAACAAACCCCCGACATATTCTCTAAAAGGATAGATTGGCACCCAAGAGGTGTAGTATCAAAAATAGTGATCCCTAAATCAAAATATTCTACAACGTTAACGAGCCAGTCTACACACCAATTGCTCTCCCGATAGATGTGCCGGTGTACCATAATCTAACTTCGAGTAAACAATTCATTAATACCCATGATTAATGGATTGAGAGACATTGATCGGTTAGCCGAGGAAGACAGGACATTAATCACTGCTATAGAATCCACTTCTAATTTGATTAGACGATAACCCAAATTTCAAGCGAGCGTGAGCCCCAAAAAAACTTCCCAAAGTTCTGCAAATACCGATGAGCACCAGCTAAGATTCTGGATGAAGCCTCCAAGTTAAGTACCTGAACTATCACGAATAAGGCCACCTGTTGTGGCTGAGTATGAGGTTTTTTTGCACACTCCATCCGTATTTAATTTTACCCACCTAGGAGGAGGTTTGCATCATTCGATAAGTTGCTCATATCAAGGGCAATGGTCGATATTAGTTATATTTTGCCATATTGACAACTTGTAGATCTGATGTGCATATGTCAAAATATTAGAAACTTGTGAGGACGGCCAATCAAATTGCTCATAAAAAAGGGTCATATTTTTCTAAGTCCATAGGAACCAACAAGTAGTATAAAAAATAATCAACCAATCATACCTAAGTACTGGTTGGTGGTGTTGGATATTTCTAGTGAGCCACTCTTAAGTCGGTATAATGAAAAAGTCAGCGGATACTACTTATGAAGGGAACGCGCTCCACAAGTTGCGAGCTTTGGCGTAGTCTCGCACTACATGTAATGAGGATTCTTCGAGGCGACAGTGATAACATACACTGTCTGTAGTGAATTGTTTGCGGACGCGTTGTTGGTTAGAGAGTAATCAATCCTGTGTCATGAGCTAAAGAAAGGAGCGAATGCATTGCGGACCCTTTCACTGCCAAATTACCTTCCAAAATCCATTAGACGAAGCATCTTTGTGATCCATAATCATGAAATATGTTGATGCTATATTGAATTGCCTAGTGTCTAAAATTCCCCAGATCAGCTTATCAGGTCCCAAGTAGGGTTGAGGAGGAAAGGTACCCACAATGGACATGCAAATTGAAGCAGGGAGCAGAGATTGAAACGCTTCCCATTTTCAATTACCGTCAGTGTCCACAAACTATTGAACACGGAGATTCATAGATGATTGGGGGATTGGGGTCAATGCATGGGTAATAAGAGGTCCCAAACCCTCAACCCAAGGGTCTAGCCAGAATCACGTCCTAGCGCCATCACAAATCATCCATTTCATGCCTTGGAGAATAAGGTGTCACATAGCCTTTATACTCTTCCAAATCATTGAGCCGCCGATTGCATCAAAAGAAGTTAGGAGATTGTTGACATCAAAATTATATTTCGCAAAGAGAACTTGAACCCATTACGCATCAGGTTTGGAAATCAGCGACCACCCTAGTTTTGCGAAGAAGGTGTCATTGATTTCTCAAATTTTTCGAATGCCAAGACCCCCCATCTCTTTAGGTGTGCAAACTTTATCCCAATTAACTAGGTGAATCCTCTTTTTGCTGTTAAACGAGTCCCACAGAAACTGTCGCATTAATTTCTCCAGCTTATCACAGAGACTTCGGGGTAGGCGGACCATCTATATTGTATAGATGGGAAAGGCCGCTATGACTGATTGAGTCAATGTGATTCATTCTGCGAACAACAAAAGATTGGTTGTCCAGCTTGAGAGGCGTTGGTGAACCTTATCAAGGATGTGTTGATAGATTCTTTTACTAACTCTCTCGTGCAATAGTGGCACTCCAAGATATCGTCCTAGATCATTTGTCTGTTTAAAACCCAAAACGCTGCTTAAATAGTGTGCCATCGATTAAGGTATAATCTTGGAATAAAAGCACCGAGATTTGGCTTGACTGACTCGTTGTCCTGAAGCAGCACAAAAAGTATTTAAAGTGTCTTGAATTACGTATATTTGTTCAATTGAGGCTTCGGTGAAAAGAATGAGATTATTTGCAAAGAATAAATGAGAGATAAGAGGTCCATTTCTGCTTATGATAATAGGCTACCATCGTCCTTGTTTCACTAATTTGGTAATTGATTGCCCTAGTCTTTCCATACATAGGACGAAAAGATAAGGTGATAGGGGGTCACCATGTCGAATACCTCTGGTGGGACTAAATGCGTCGCTAAGTTCACCATTCCAATTCACTTGCATAGAAACCTAGGAAATGCACTTCATAATAAGGGTGATCAAAGAGTCAGGAAGCCCAATATCGGTTAGTGTATCTTTTATGAAATCCTAAGATAGCATATTGTAATCTTTTTTAAGATCCACCTTAATGGCCATTATCCTTTTCTGTCCGGTTTTCCTTTTCATTGTGTGGATGACTTTTTGGGAAATAATAATATTATCAGTAATCAATCACCCCGGAACAAAACTGCATTGGGTTGACGCTACCAGATCATCGAGGTAAAGTTTAAGCCGGTTAACAATAATCTTAGTAATAGCTTTGTAAATCACAGAACATAACGCAATTGACTTGAATTGAGTAATCGACGTGGGTGATGGAATCTTTGGTATAATAACCATAATGGTGCGATTCAGTTTAGATTCCCAAGCTTCATGTCGAAAAATTCTTTTTATAAAGAGGATTAGAGAAGGTTCGATGATCTCCCATTGTGATTGGTAGAATAAGGCGGTAAAGTCATCAAAGTCCGAGGCCTTATTAAGAGCCATATTAAAGAAAGTCGTCTTGATTTCTTCGGAACTGAGTGGACGTTCCAGATCAGATATAGCTTGGTGAGATAGGGGAGGAAAGAGACCATTGATATGATGGTCTATAGGAGGTTGTATTTCGACCGTATAGAGATTCTCAAGGAAATTCTTCTCTGTTCTTCTGATGCTCGTTGTGTCCGATCCCACGCACCCATTATCATCCTTTAAAGAAACAACCCTCGCGTGTCGTTGTCTGGCAGTTGTGATAGCATGATAGTACTTTGTATTTCTGTCACCCTGTCCTAACCACTGACTTCTTGATCTTTGGTACCAGTAGAGTTCTTCTTGATGAAGACCTGTTCCATTTCAACCCGTCGATATTCCTTTAGCTCTTGGAGAGAAGCTGAGTCTTCGTCTTTTAGTATTTTTTATGCCTTCGAGTCTTGCCATGAGTCTTTTTTCGTTAGAAAATGTTGCCAAAAGTATTAAAGTTCTAATGTTGTAATTGTTTCGAAAAATTTCTGATCGCTCCCCTAAAATTAGACACGGTGGGATTCTAATTATCAGCTACAATTTGGCCAAAGCATTCATGAGTTAACCAAGCTGACTGAAAGCTAAATGGCCTATGGGTCGAAGGTGAATGCGAGCAATGTTGTAGTGTGACTAAAAGAGGGCGATGGTCTGATTTTGGGAAGGGTAGGTGAGTTACTGTTGTGTTTTGGAAAGCAGACTATCAGGAATTAGAGCAAAAAATACGGTCTAATCTAGCAAGAATTTTTCCTCTTCGTCATATGAGTCTTGGCCCTAAAAATCCAAGATCCTAAAGATAACAACATTGCACACAATCCTAAAACTGTGGATTGATGATAGGTTGGAGTCGAGAACCTCCACATTTATCATTGCTCTCTAGCTTGGCATTGAAGTCCCTACCCAAAAGTTACGGTTTAGAGGTAACCCTAGCAATTTTACGCAGATAGGTCCACAAAAAGTATTGTAAAGAATACGCAGGGTCAGCATAAATGACAGTGAAGTCAAAAGACAATTGGTCCCATTCAATATTAGCATGCACAAATTGTCGATAAGCTATTAGAATTTGGACCACAATTTCAGCTTTCCATAATAACCATATGCTACCAGAATAGCCTTCTGCTTCCACTCGGAACGAGTGTGCAAAACCCAAACTCCTAATAACCTTGATCGCCCGTACCCCACTTATTCGTGGCTCAACCAAAATAACAAGTATCAGTTTATGAATCCAAATGTAGTTCTTGATGATTGACTTGAAGGTCCTACCTCCAGCCCACTAACAGTTCCATAAGAATATCGACATAAATAAAATCAGAATAATAGGTAAACACTATTAAACATGAGTATTTACTAAGTTATCAGCCGGCAATCAACACTAGTTTGTCATATGTTTCTGTGGAGTCTCATCCATCTGAGTGTCAGAAACAAAAGGGGTTTCAGTTTCAGACGTTGAGTCCTTTTCATGATCAGGTGGTCTCAATGGAGGTAGAGTGTGTTTTTTAAGTGACGAAGTTGATGCAATATTAAAACAGTCATCATTTAGATCCTCCTTCATGTCCCCGCAACCCATTTCCTTATGTATGGGCAGAGTAATTGATTGATCTTGTATTATTACATCTGCATGTGAGGGGATAGAGATGGCCATGTGGTCTCTTCTATCTTCTTCTTTGAAACAGTCATGGGTTTACTTTGAATTGAGTGGGCCGTGGGGGTCAGCTGAGTGGGTGCGTGTTGTTTCAAACTTGGACTCTGTTTATTAGTCCTAAAATGTCCATTAAACGACGGTCTTTTGGTCCTATATTCACTATTCGTCATCTTTTTTAGGATTGCAATTGTGTTTGGTTCTTAAACGACGTAAGATTGTTTTCTCTTTGTGGATTCTCCTCAGCAGGTTGAGGGTGATCTATTAAGGATTCCAACAACTCGTTTTCTGTCAAGATCGTATACCTCAAACCCCTCAACCCCACTTGATTGGGACTATTCCTCCTATCGCTTTGTGTCATTGTGTTGTTTGCCGACCGGTGAGTGCGGCATTGCACTTGTGTCCATGGCCCGTATACATCCTTCCGAAGGGTGACTGCGGGTGATTCACCTTGGTTTTCTGGTGGGATGGTCGGCCCTTTACATCCGATTGTGGCCTCTGGTTCTGGATGCTCGTTCGGTCTTGTGGGACAAGCCATGGCTCCATGTCTGACCATTCCACAAGTGAAGCAAATCTGAGGCAGACCTTCATATGCCACTTTGATAAGTTTGCCGTCTATTTCGACTATGGAACGGAGGGGGGAGTTGATGTCAATGTCTACGGCAACCCTCGCAAATTTTCTCCATTGGGATTGTTGTGTGTTGTCGTCAATTTTTACCATGCGTCCTACTAAATTCCCTAGGGCATTGAGAATCGAAGGATGGTACCTGGTGATTGAGAGTTCGGGAAAACGAACCCAAGCTACAATATGCGAAATTTTTCCAATACAGGGACGAAATTTCGGGTGCCATGGTTGAACGGAGAGAACGCGACCAGAGATTACTCACGATCCCTGTGTGAGCGCCTGTAGATAGTCGCCTTCTTCCACAAAATTGATTAGGTAAAAGTCGTTGTCTATATCAACAATTTTAATGGGACCCTTCGATTTCCACTTGGTGTTCAAACGTATTTTGAGCAGGTTAAATCCCAGTTTCTTTCCTAACAACTTAATCACAACAATCTTTTCTCATTGTTTGTCGAGTTTGCCTCTGAATGTATTGGATAATTCGATATCCATTTTAAATTCTCCTTGTACCATAGTGATATCCCCTTCTACTATCTCGATAGGATCCTCTTCAGGCCAATCCAGTTCGCTCACTCGCTCGATTGCTAGGGTCTGATTGGCCGATAACTACCACACAATAACTAAGTTGGTTGTTACGTGGAACAAGTGCAGGAGGAGGAGGGCCTTCGTTTCGTTCACGTATGCAAACTTTTTTTGCAGCATAACCATGGATAGCGGAGTTTTTTTGAGAAGCCATCTTGAGTAAGGTTATTAATTAATACCTCTTTACCAAGGAGGAGTAAGGGCAACTAGACTCTGCTCAGGGACTTGAAATGAATGTCAACGCAAACCACGGAATGATATATGTGTACATATATCAATTTCGCTATCTTCTTTTATGATTACATGAATTTATGTCACTATTTACGTATGGCACTTTCAAGAAGAATTTTCAACGTATCTCCACCGCTCATCTACCAATCATGTTCAAGACCACCTTCTTTACTCTTTGGTCAGGGGCTAGATCTCCCATTATGGACGCTGTATATACATGCACCAAAAGGTCGGCACTACACACAAAATGACGGTACTAAACAGACACAACAAGGTGTGTGAGTGTGACTTTGATTAAATAACCGATTAAACATTTCGACTTCTTTATTCTCACGTTACCAACCTTTTCAATCGTCTTCTACTGTATTAAAAAAAGAAAAGCTGAGTGACGACATGTCATGCGCCATGCAAAAGATTGGCCAATGTAGAGTCGTCAACCTTTTGAACCCCTAGTTCAGGGGCGATTGACGAGATGTGGCGCAGCGTGTATTAGAGGAATAGCAAGAAGGGCTCAAAATCTAAGATTATATTGGAAAGAAGAAAATTAATGGGCGAGCTTCCCGAAGATACCTTGAGATGTTAGAATGTAATACTTAGAATTTTGGTTAGATGGTCCAAAACAAGAGTAAACAGAGTGAGACACTATACATATCCTAAGTTTTGTTATGTTCCAAAGGATACGTACGTGGGATGAGAAATGCTATTTCGTCGATGTGTAAATGTGAAAAGTAGGAATTTGTTCAACGTTGGAAAAAGGACGAAAGAAGACTAACATATAAGTCTAATGGGTACTCCACTTATCACTAATTAGTTTTAAGATGAAACTTTACGTAGACTTATGCGTGGTATAACTTTTCTTCTTGCATAGACTCGTAGGCTTATTGTAAATTCTAATATAATATCAGAGCATGTTGCTCTTATGTTAGCTGTTAACACCTTGAAATAATAAATTATGTTACGTATTAGACTCATACGTGAAGAGAGTGTGTTGAAACATAAAGAGTAAAAGTTTGTCCTACATTAAAAAAGGGAAAAAAAGACTAACATATAAGTCTAATAGATTACTTTACCTATCACCAATTAATTTTAAAATAAAATTTCATTTAATCTTATATGTGGTATAATTTTTCTTCTTCCTCGTAGATACATTGTAAATTCTAACAATGGAGATAATGGGCACGACTGAGATGCTCAAATGTGACTGTTCTTTGTTTACATGGACTGAGACTGGCCGTTACGGCTCTTTAACTCCTAATTCTGATCAGAGTGTCATTTAGGAATCTGAATGGTCCCGTCCAATCACTAATTCCGAGGATAAATGGAGAAATAATCATTTTATAAGTACCTTCAGTTCGTAGAACTTCAGTGAAAATGTTTGGTAAGTGGTAATTAAATAATATCATAATAATAATAATTTTTAAAATAAAAATAAAAGAGTTATAGTGAATTTCACCCTTCAAATCACTTCAAGAACTCGAGAATATAATATTTAGACGCGTATGACAACCTTAACTCAACAGAAACATAAACCAACAAAAGCACGGACGAATGCATGTCTGCATGCTATTCTAAACATAACGACAATCTGACATCTTAATTAGGTGAGGCGTTGTGCTCTATAAAAAGATCTACAGCTCATTCCTGAGAGCATCAGATGAAGAAAGCAATTCATATCATCTCTCTCCAAGCCACTGGCTGCTCACTCCCCCTCAAGGGCTTCCCAAATTGCAACCTTCGGTACTTAGTTCTTACTTACAACTTAGTACGTAAGTCCACTCTTACCGACAAAGGCAAGTTGGGAGCCACTGAGGGGGACACGAGAAACCCGTGCCTTGCCAACGAACATCATCATCTGCTTTACTTGTTGATTCGTGTTCCCTGTCTTCGATCATATTTGTTCACTTGTCTTCCACGTTTCCTGGAAGTAAATTGCTTTACTAGCTAGTTAACTCGTAACTTCTCTTAGTTTACTGTTACCTCTATGATCCTTTCCCTACACCAGCCAGTTTTTACTGCGGAATTTGGGATATGGATGATTAGTTTTTACTGCAGAAATTGCATATAATGTTCTTCTTTATTTTTTAATGTCTTGAGTTTGTGATTCAGCATAAAAATATAACGCAACATGGCACTCCTAAAAATTTCTCTGACATGCATCACTAAGCATGAACAATGGTTATTGCCAAATTCCAGGATTTTTGTGTTCGGTCATAACAACATGCTTCATTTCAGCTCCTACTGACTATGACAAAAGCCAAGGAGTTCAGTTTCGGTTTTCATATCAAGAGTAAATCGCAACAGGTTGCCAAAACCTTTAGCTAAACCTCAAACGTTACGGGTTCCGACCGACTGTGCGTGTTATGTGTCTCATTGTCTGCTTGTATGAGCTTATATCAGTAGAATTTTTATCAATAAAGTTTTTCTAAAAAGAGTTTTTCTATGAAGCCAGTTGATTGTTTGACTGTCAATTAAAAAAGCAATTTTTTAAAAGAGCTTCATACAGTAAATTGTTTGGCAACATAAAATAAAAAACCACTTTTATAAATTTTAAGTATACTTTATTTTGTAATAAAAATTATTTATACATATAAATAATATTTAAAATATATTACACAGTATGCAAAGCACTATATATATTATGTTTACATTTGATTTGAAATAATTCAACTACTATTAGGTCTTTCATAAATGGAATGGGTTTATATTTACTTTACAATTGTTTGACAAATTCACTTCCATCTTATAGGAAATTATTTAAAGAGATGTCTCATTTTTTTGTAGGAAATAAAACCAATATCAAAAATAAATATTAAAACATATAGAAAAGCTAAATGATATTATAATCTCAAAATAAATATTCAAGTCGAATAAATAGTTAAATACATAATCAATTATACATTTTATTTAATACAAAAAATTTGCAATATATTCGTTCGCATTATTCACCTCGTTATTTTGTGACTTGTCTAAATGATTTTCTTAGTCGTCTTCATATTCATTGATTTATTCGTATTTTGGGATAGGAAATTCTTGGCTAATTAGGTGACCTTTTTGTCCAACTAAATCCGTGCAAACAATGATCATTAGCCAATGAAGCAATCATAAGTTGGCACCCTTTTTTTGTAGTTTCTTTAAGGTGCTAGATAGGGTAATAAAAGTAACCACAAGAATTTCACTCTAGCAGTCTCATAAGCACATTTCAACTAATAAATCTACATAACATATCCTTCCTCGCGAAGAAGAATGAATTCCAATAATT